>JAMKCH010003990.1:0-39828 GCA_023653785.1 Ophioderma brevispina
AAACGAGCAACCTAACAATCAGGAAATGTTTGAAGTCAAGCATTGATCCCATTACCTGAGTTGCCTTCACAAAGTTAATGGGTTGGCTTCAAGGAGAGCATGGTTGGGAGCCATTCTGGACACCACTCCCGGAAGTTATTGAAGGCATGCCGAAACCAGCTGCTACGGTGTCAGTGCAATAGTGGATGTACCACCCGATGTAAATGTGTACTGGCATCCCTGAGTGCAACAGCTTTAAATGCATTGTGGTGGTGAATGCACAAATGAAGGCAATAATGAGGACTGTATGTTATACTTTGTTGAAAGCTTTAAATGGAGATGAATAAGGTACTCTCTCTTTAGAGTATGATTAGAGTTAGACTGCAGTGGCGTAAGAAAATGGCATAGCACAGAGGATAGAGGGGAATCGTTGATTGTGTTCTACCAAGATCCATTTTTTGTGTCGCCGCCTTTAGGCTGGCAGACGCATAGGGATCACACTTTGTTGATGTATGTTCCATCCGTTGATGTCTCTGTTGTGAAAAAGGTTAACATTTGCATGTATTCACGCCATCGAAGTGGTTACATAACTCCCTGGATACTGAGCACGCACCTTTTGGGATGTTATGCAATGCCATAGACTTTTTGTAGTGATCATTTCGATCGTGGTGCAGGACAAAAAGCGAGATCCAGTTCACATAGTACGCTGGATACACTTAACACTTCGCTGGCGAATATCTGCCATACTTGAGGATTTAAACCAAATTGGGCAGTCATAGGTGCCACAATTTGATGGGTCAACCGTTGGCTGAAAGTAGAAAATGAACCTCAATTGAACAGTTGAAGTTCAAGTGGAACCAAACTTGGTTTACACACCCATCATTTTTTTTTTTTGTCAAGGTCACAGATCAAGTCCAAGGTCATATGAATGCCTATCATTCCCAAATCTTGACAGCAGGCACAATCAAAGCGTTCCGAGGACCGTGATGTATTTTTATGATAATCAAGCATTATCTGGTAATTTAGAAATATATCACATTAGGTACCGAAGTTAAAATGAATCTAATGTAGCATTCTAAAGTACACACGATTTGGTCTTCAACTTAAACAACCCCTTTTTATTCTTAAGAAATACTTTCCCAGTTAAATATTCTATTTTCCTTGTTTTTGGCACAATTTGGTAATCTTCTATCAATCACAAGACTTATTTTTTAAATATGTTAAGTGTTTTACCTCATTTGACCTTTCGTGACCGCTAGTGACCCTACTTGACCTGTGCTGGTGGTTCCATATCTAGTTTTTCAGAATGAGCAAACATGATCTACCTCTCTGCCATTTGTGCTTTTATAAACAAAATGCAGCAATGGTTTGCCACTATCTGCTTACTAATTGAGGGGCATCCCATCTATGTGAAATTACTATTATACACAATATCTGGGTGCCTCAAAATCTCTTGTTGCACCGTTCAGGTACAAATATGAAAAATAATGATTGTGAACAGCAGCCGGCGGGGGTCGTCGTCGCGAGTCGCGACCGCGGCGGCCGGCCTGCCCTCGGGCCAAAACAGCGTTTACTCATGGAAATCCATGAATGAACCCCTAAATCAGTGATTCATCCGATTGAGACAAATATTTTAATTTGCAAAAAAGCTTAAAGTGAAGGATGTATCTGTATAATCCGCGCATAAGTTACTTTTAATACAACTAAAGAATCTACAGAAAGGAAGCGAAACGGCAAGTGGTTCAAAGATGACTCTCCTTCGCCCCCATGACTCTCCTCCATTCAATTACGTGTTGTAGGAAGTGACCGTTCTGACACAAATGTCTAAATAGCCGAGTTTGTACTATTAGCATTGCTTGCTTCTGGCCTCATTATTTGGCATGGTATTTAGGGTACCTGTACTTGTTACAGACAGGCAAAAATCTGATTTTTGATGATTTTTTTCAATTTTCTGATTTAGCAAATCACTGATAGTGCCTAAGTATATGCAGGCGGTGATCTATGTCCGATCGCTAATAGCCTCGTCCCCATGGACTCCAGATTGTACTGGAAGTGGTTTGAAAGTTTTGAATCAAAAGGAGGCGCTATTTTTCTCATATACCCTGTGAATCTTGGGGGCTAAGGATGTTTGGTTTGGATTTTATGACAAAAATTATGCCCCATTTTGGTTGACCAATATTAATTTTACACAGTACTCCTTTACACAATCACATTTAGGTCTCACTTCAAATGGTTAAATATCGGCATGACTTTTCGATGGGGTTGTGGGGGTGAAGACCATTCTATCAAGATGAAACATTTATATAGTACTAGGGTTATAAATCAGAATCCATCTTAACAAGTTTGGGGAAGAAGTTTTGAAGATGTTTTTCTATAGTTTAAATGGTTCTTGAATCCTAGAGCTGGAATAATAAACCCAAGAGGGAAATCGTGTGTATGTGGAATAGCCCAAGCCCGTAACCGATTTCTCTCACACCCAGCGCTCCGGGTTGTGTGTGTACGCACGCGCGTGTCCTCACTGTTGAGGTGCAAGCAACACGCATATAAAAAATCTGTGCGTCACGCTTATGTTATCAGTGTTGCATTTCACCCAGTTTTCCATTGTCTGATCGGCCCGAAATTTTGTTTTCTGGCCATAATAGCAAACCCAATCGATGAAAGAACCCATGCATCTAAAAAGATTCCTGCATTCCTAATGCACAAAAAAGTCTCCCGATGACCCCTGTTAATTTTTGCTCGAACAGAGATATTTGAGTCCGAGTGATAGCATAGTGGCATCAGTTGTTATTTTTGTTTTCACTCGCTGAGTGGGACGAACGTAAATTACCGCGTGTCTCATAAATATGCATTAAGGATTTTCCAAATACGACAATACGTAACAAATATGGTGTGCCCAAAACTATGATAATGAAGTGCGGATGCTTATTATAATACTTTTGGCAGCCACCCCCGCAAGAAAAAACCCCCCCCCCCCCTCGATTTTGGTTACCCCGTTTCGGGAGAGCTTCGGGTTTGGGTTATATTTACCGTCGTTGTGCTGAATCCATCCTCTGGAAATGTGGGGAACTTTTAAAATAAGGGGGTAAATTAGTACAAGGGTAATTTAAGAAATCAGGTCAAATTGTGTGATACACCAATGTATTTGTCTCATATAAGGATTACAACCGTATGTTTTGTATAGGTTTCCGACCATTATGTTATTTACACGCTTACAGCCCTGATCTTCTACTTTAGTTTTCAAAATGAGAATCTAATATTTTTTTTCTTTCCCCAGTTTGGGAAGCCACTGGCCATTCCAGATGTAGCTGAGCTCAAAGAGATATGTTTTGCCAAAATGACTGAATACTTTGAGAGGTGACCTGGCTTCCACTGCTGAAGATTACAAGCTGCTAGCCAGATGAATAAGCTACAACAGAAAAGTATGGGGAGATACAGATGGGACAGAGATCGCAATCTATGAAGGCCGGAACGAGAATATCGTAATCTACAACCTACTTGGATCCCATAACCAGTAGAAAGAGGTGTGGCCAACTTGTGACAAGCTCACTCAGGCTAGCAGCCTATTCAAAGACTTTGAAGCCAATTTAAACCAGTTGGAAAGAAATGATACTGTATTTGAGTGTTTTATTTTAGTGAAGGACCGAAATGAAACTTGAGGAAATGGACTGTGGATTATAGCATATATTTAGGTCCAAATGGTCATCTTTACCATTGCAGGCAATCGTACAAAAATAACAATTTAAATGAAGGAAGAAGTTCATTCCTAAGTGGAACATTCTGTATAAAACTAGAAAATGCACAAAATTACATTTATATAAATTTGCCAAAAATTACGGGCTGTAAATTCACATGTATTTGGCAAAGCAGCTCAATGCTACCTGTGTGGCGCCACTTAGCCCAAGTGAGACCGAAAGGCAAGCCCACTGAAAGCCAATGCTCACATAACCCCCATGAAGTCCATGTGGAACTCAAGTGGGAAAGACCATCAAAACTCTCACTGGTAACCCAAGTAATCCCAGGCCTCCATCAGCAAGCGATTGAAAACCCACAGAGGGGCGACTGTATAAAGACCATGTTGGGCGCCAGGTACATGTATGAAAAAACCATTAAAAACACACTGGGGCCCAAATAACACCCACGTGGACCCACATCAGCAAGCAAGAAAACCCACCTACAGGCAACCCCATGAGGGTCGCACGTGGGAATAGACCTATCCCAGCTGTGCTTAGCAGACCTGCTTGCCCACACTGGCCGTAGTTGGGGTTGTTCACGGGTACTGGTACCCAGTTACGTAATGACCTGCCAGGACTTGAAAGTTGATTGCACAGTATTTCATTGACGGGTACCTCAAAAGACCTTCCATGCCTAGTCTAGTTGATGGGAGATAGTGGTCACTCTGGAAGTGACCACTGATCTACTGCCCACGGTAGAGATATATAGAGTTGTCTCACTGCAATGGAAGTAGCAACAGGTCTACCAACCACATGCCCCACTCTGAAGTTTACAAGGAATTTGGCCATGTCATATGAACTATTATAGGGTTAAATATTCAAAACATGGTGAATTCTAAGTATTAAAACCATGAAACACTCCAACTTCTTCTTTAAAACTCTGTCACAATTATATCATATTGAATTGAAAGGGTTTAAGATAATTGTTCAACACACTGGTTTTAAATTGCCACTAATTTTTTATAATACCAATTACTCCAGGTTGAGAACCAGTTTTTTTAAAATCCAGACTGTCTGGAATGATTCTCTACTCTCTAAATGGTTGGAAGTTTTGTATCTATATGTACTGTTATAAACCATGACAATCTGAGTTAACTGGCAATATGATCTATTGAGGACAGTCTTCCACATTGTACATGTTGCATTTTGTTATTCAAATCACTTTGTGAAGCCCATTATTGTAGTACTTCATTTACTATCTACTGCTTTAACCCAGTCCACGAGACCATCTTATTAAGTGCAATTTAACTTTTTCAAAATGTAACTTCCGTGGCACACTCTCAAGGATTGAGTAATCATTCTATGTGATCTAATTATAGAATAAAGGTATTGTTTTCTTCCTCTGCTGTGTCTCTTTTGCATCATAATACACAGGTAACAGCATTGTTTTAAGGAGGAGGCCCAGCAGAGTTCTATGCCAAAATAGTGCTGTCGCCTTTATATCACATGATACAGGGCAAAGGAAAGAGACAATATCTTCATTCTCATTCTTTAACACTTTGCTTAAAATAAGCTATTTTCACTGAAATTATGGTTGATTTTAGCAAATGTATTACTTGAGCTTTTTTTATTAATCGGTCCCATTGTTACCATGCCCTTCAATTGGTTAAAGCAGCTTGTATAAATGTGCGTACATTGATGCTTATGTGCGGTAGCCATGTTATTTCTTATGCCACATGCCTAAGAACCAATAAAATTGCATAAACTATCTCAAATGTGTAAGAATCAGTACAGTAATGAAACTATAAAAGTTTCCTTTCAATTAAAATTAAATTTGTTGGAAAACTTCTGATAGCGACACTATTTGCCTCATTAATGCTGTTTTGGCAAGTCGTAGGATTGGGAGTTTCTGTAACCTGACCCATCTGACTTTTTTCTGGCAGTTATGAATTCGGAAACCCTTCACATAATCAAGCACAGGTTTATTCCATTAAGGTTTCTGAATTTGTGTGTCAGATGGGTCAAATTACAGAAACTCCCCGTAGGATTTAACCTGGAGATTGAGTGATGATAATATTAGAGCTGGGAGAGACTGCATCTCTACTGAGCTAAGATTTGATAGCATGATTATTAAAAGCCACTATCGGTGATTTCTTCCAAATATAAACAAATCACACCCCTATTTGTCGTCAAACTGTTATCTTGCACTGTTGTATTGGAAATTGTGGTGAAGACCGTGACTAATTATATTAACACCCCATATTTTTTTCAAGAAATGGTGATATTTATGCATTGTTTACTAATAAGTCATGATTAGACTTTTAGCAAAACAGTTGTAAAAGGCATTTTCAAGACCCCTTTAAAATACTTTAGTGTCTGTTTTTCACAAAGAACAATGTTTATATGAAGTTGATATGACCTAACACTAGCAATTTAAAGACAAAATGGGCATTTTGAATTTGAAAAAAGACTGGTTGTGGTTTCAATTATAAAATTATACTTGTTAATGTCCACAATAAATTTTACCCACCCCAAGGATTATTGTCACCAAGTTCTGTAAAGATAATTGGAGTTCGACTTTGCAAACAGGAGGACTTAATATAGAGTGCCCATGTTCGGGTTAGCAGCCACCTTTTGCAGTTGAAGTGGTCTATGAACTTTGCCTTCATTATTTGCTTTGCACCTAGAACACATTCTACATGTTCAAGTGAGTGTATCCTTTGACTCTAATTCAAAACACAGACACTCCCTTTGCTAGTATCTTGCAATGTTAAAATGGAAAACAAGACAGGCTCAACAAAATTCCAGATAAATATATTTTATTAGCTGATTCCATTCATACATATCAAACAAATTAGTACTATTATTGCACATAACACGTCACTTGTGTACAGGGTAATTAATTACATGGGACCACTGTCCTTGCATGTTTATCTGAAACGAAACCAAATGCTCCATTTCTATTTGTGCGTTGTTGCATGTACAGGTGATCGCTATTAGTACATTTTCTACATTACAGGGACTTTACAATTAATACATTACCCAACTATTTTTGGCTTTAGTTACGTTGCAAGGTGGCCGGCATGGTTTTTAAGGGGCATTACAATATTGGCCCGCTTATTGTTTGGAGTACAGAGAGCAGTAACTACAACTGGCCCTTTTTCCCCTTGCTTGAAAAGCAGTAGTGGGATATTGCGAGATATTAGTATGTGGTGGTGTGTGTGTGTGTGTGTGTGTGTTCCAGTTTGTTAGGTTTTTGGTTTTATCAGGTCTTCAAAAAGTTGAACTCCGATTTACACCATTATATTTTTGAGAACTTCCGTCTATATTACTATAAACATGCTGGGAACCATACAAACAACACTTCTCAATAATCTACTCTCTCCTCGAAACTTTGGTGTCCAAATACTTCCACCACTTTGGAACAATCCCCCTTAACTTTCTTGATTTTGAACAGAACGCCTTCATAAATGCAGTTTATGTTTGTGCACCCTGGTAATGAGACCGTATTAAGCCGCATGCGTACATCAACCCACTAGGTCAACACGCCTCTTGTATTCCATTACGGTGGCCCGCCATGTCCGTCGAATAACACGGCATAATGCCGCGGTGACGGCAAGGATTCATGCTAATTATGTACCCCCGGAAAGTAGGTGAATGGTAGCGTGTGCACATGACTTCCGGTCATGTCATGTCAATTTTGCATGTCGTCGATCGTGTCAAGGACGCGTTTGTTGTTATTTACCTTGCGAGATGGCTAATTCTTCTGCTGGTGGAAGTAGATTTCAACAATAATGGATTGATTAAGGTTTGATATGCCCACACCGGGAGAGTACAACCGCGCTGTTGGATAAAAGATTTTCAGGTCAGGTAAAGCATAAGGTCATCGCTTGATCCAGTGTCCGTACAGTAGCAATGGGTGGCCATGGCGGTGGTACATAACTCATGAACTTGTGTACACTTTCGAGTCTTTGGTAGGCAAAGAGCAACTCGCGGAAATCTTGAGTGAAACAATTTTTTGTTGACGTCCGCCACGACGACAGAGATAATTAACAAACTTGATCTCTATAAACATCATCGGCGATAATCGTCATCTGAAGAGTGACGGTGTAGACAGGGGATTGTTAATGTTATTTTCGACAGAGACAATATTGGGCCCAAGTCTGACCTGGCCAAGCTAATGAACTGTGACTGTGTATAGTATTAGGACAACAAGATTCTCAAAACATAATAATATAAAATTGATTCTTGTTTTCGCCCAATACCCAAATTTTATTGGTCCTCGCTAATGATTGAAAAAAATATTGGGCCTCGACTGCGTCTCGCCCATAGTTTTTCAAATCATAGCTTGACCAATAAATTTGGGTATTGGACTTAAAGGATCCAATTTTATACCAGACTTGGGGTTAAGTGCAATAGGGGTTTCCTTCATATGTGGCTGATGTCATAGGTCATGATCATAGTCATCTGAGGTCATGTCCATACTGCCATCTTGCCAGGGGGATTATGCAAATTTAAACTTGCTGTATTTTTTCAACTATCATTTAAAGCATCTAGTGTAAACAGTCCCTCGGACCCTACTCAATGAGTTATTTGAGGCTATAGATTACAAGATTTACTTACTGTCGGCCGCAAATCCTTTTCGGGGAAATTTAGCCATTCTGTCGCATGCTCTCTCACTGCATCAACTAACGTGTTGGATGGTGTCACTCATGCAAGGACGGAAATAGCATATAAAATCAACAATTCCACCGCACAATAGGGTAAATGATTTCAGTTGCAAGTGCCCTTTACACCGTTATTTATGTAACAACTTCAGTTTCCATGATTGAAGAGTATGCTAAGGGTACATCACATTTTGTGCAGGTTTTGTAAAAAATAACAGCACATCGATCTTTGACAATGGTGTATGTGATATAATAACAGTAACACATTATATTCTAAATGGCAAGGTTTTGATTTTTGGAAATAAAATTTGAAGCATGTACAGGTATCAATCATAACTGTGATGCAATATTGTGCTCTAATTGGAAGTGGGAAGCTTGTTAACTAATGCATGGTGCAAAGAAAAAACTCATGTTAACTTCACATTTTGAATAAACACTTGCAATTATGAAGAAGTAGAGTTAAGGTAAGATGGTAAGAAAAGCATCTTACTTGGTTTTATTGAGAAACAGTCGCAATGCGGACTATGAAACAACTGACATACTTCAGTAAAGAGTTTCTCCTGATTACTTTCTGCTATTATGCAGTCCTTCAAGTCTCATCAAATTCACCAAACAACCAAATTAAAGGTATTTCTGTAACATGACCCACATGATCCTTTTTTCTGACACTCTTAGGAATTCGTAAACCCTCACAGAATACAGCCCTGATTTATTCTGTAAAGGTTTCTGAATTCACAAGTGTGTCAGCAAAAAAGTGTCAGATGAGTCCCGGTTTATACAGAAACTCCCCCAAATTACCTGCTTCCCCGCACATTTACCCAGTCTCTGCAACATTGAATATTTTTTTACTTTTTGAATTGACTCACTTGAATGTTGTTCATTATTGCAAACCCATTGTGTTTATAATATCTAATGACCTATCAGAAAGTGAAAATCACAACAATTGGTTCAGTGTATGTCATCAGATGTTGCCCTAATCACCAATCAATCATGACATAGTTCAGTACATTCTACAAGTCAAAAAAGTTATCAAAGCGTTTGCGAGGGAGGCAAGCAAGGGACTAGGGTTTTTTAGGTAAAAAAT
Source organism: Ophioderma brevispina (assembly GCA_023653785.1). NCBI lineage: Eukaryota > Metazoa > Echinodermata > Ophiuroidea > Amphilepidida > Ophiodermatidae > Ophioderma > Ophioderma brevispina. The sequence continues at coordinate 9,402 of JAMKCH010003990.1, forward strand.
ACAATCGCGGTCCCTGGACCCGCAAGTGTCGTCCCTGTCGCGGTTTGTGGCCAAAGGTCGCATGAGGTCACCAAAGGTAACCAGAGGCACCAATTATGTCACACCATGCCGCCCCTCTTTCCAAAACGTTACATCCTCATATGCCATTAGCGGACCTCATACGCATGCACTATAATAAGGGTTAAAATTTTGACCGGCCAAACGGCAAAAACCATGAGGTCACCACAATGCGTCCCCACCCGCCCCCTCCTTTCCACCAAGTTACATCATCATAGCCCTTACGAAACTCATAGGGTATTCAATGCCAATTCAACAAATCGAGTACACCACACCTCATGGATTTCTTTCTTTTTGGTGTATGAAAGATATTCATGCGAAACTAAAATCCTGAAAATTTGAGCTCGTACCTCTTTTGTTCACGCTACAGCAATTTCTTTAATTTGAGGGGCTTCACCTCAAAAACATGTACCGGTGTGAAATTCAATATTCAGAGGGCCATAAGTAAAGAAACCTACCACCCTCAGATCCTTCAAACTGGCATTCTGGATAACCTTTGCTGCAGATTGCAAATATGTGAACCGAAAAAAAATGAACCTTGCCCAATTTAAAATAACGGGGTCAAAAATGGCCCAAAACACCACTCGGACCTATTTGGGGGCCTATAGTCAAAAAGTAAAAGTGATATAACTTCCATTTGAGCTGATGAAAGCTTATCGCATACTATCCTGTGTACAATTTTATACTTATATCAGCTTATTGGAAGAGATATAGCGGTCGCAAAAAGCAAAAAGTCCAAACTAACCTGGACTTGACCCCCTAAAATCAATGTCAGACATTTTGCACCAAATCTGCTTGAAATATGGTTAAGAGGGACACTTGCTGAAGTTGTGTGCAACGTTTCACTGATGTCTAAGCCCTATGTCGGTGAAACAGGCTACAAGAATCTAAACTTTCAACTTAATATTAGACAAGTTCCCAGTGAAAGTACCCAGAATTTGACCTGCAACCTGGGGTTTTCAAAGTATGACCTTGTAGAACTCTAACCATGAAATTGAAATCAATTTTATCACCTTATTAGCACCTGATCTCGGTCTGAACAAATTTCAGATTGGTTGTCTTGTTGTAAGGAATTATAATCCTTTAATTATTCTCAGTGAATTCTTCGACCAAGTTGAAACTGTGCCAGTTACTACCCAGTTTGCAAAGTTTCAGGTTCCTGTGTGTTTCAATGGAATCTTTCAAAACGGAATTACTGAAGTAGGGCTTTTGAGAACAAGTTACTTATAGAAGACACTAGACACCACAATTGAACTTGCCAAAATATTAGGCAAGGACCCTCAAACGTATTTCAATCAGAATTTGGTGCAGAAGTGTCTGACAATATGGTTTTAGGGGGGCCGTTCAATGGTCAAATTGAAATTGGAATTTTGTTTTTTGCGACAACTATAATCTCTTCCAATAAGCTGAGATAAGTAAAGATTGTACCCAAGGGTAGTATTCAAGATAAGCCTTTCATCAGCCCAATTTGGAAGTTATATCACTTGACCTTTTTGACTTATGGCCCACAAAGTATGGTCCCAGTGGTTTTTGGACCATTTTCCGACCCCCTGTTTCTTTTTAAATTGGGGCAAGGTTCTTTTTTCTGTTCCAATTTGCAATCTGAAGCAAAGGTTATCCAGAAATGCCAAGTTTTAAGGATCTGAGGGGTTGTAGTTTCTTTAACTTATTGCCCCTCTGAATTTATGAGGTGACCCCCCTCAAATTTAAAATTGCCTGTAGCGTGAAAACGAAAAGAGGTACAGAGCTCAAATTTTCAGGATTTAGTTTCTCATGAATATCTTTCAATTACACCAAAAAAGCAAGAAATCCATGATGGTGATGGTGTACTCGATTTGTTGTATTAAGGTTTAACATTTTGAACCACAAGACAACCATACACACACACACGCCACACACACCAGGTAATCCCTATGTGGCCTTCTGCAATTCTTGCAGATGACACAAAAATCAAGGTTTCCATTTTGGTAAAAGTCTTCCACTTTTGACAAAATCTGCCGCACCCCAACCCCCACAAATGGTGAGTTTCTGTAACCTAACCCATCTGGGACAGACTTTTTTTCTGACACCTTATGACTTCGGAAACCCTTCACGGCATAAGCACAGCTTTTTTGTTTAAGTTTTCCAAATTCGTAAGTGTTGTCAGCAAAAAGTGTCAGATGGGGTCAGTTTAGCCGAAACTCAAAAAAAATCTGGCTATGGGCCCAAGTCCAGATGATGACCAGGGCCTCACTAAATGGGGGGAAATCCCTGCGGGTCGCTGATCAAAGAAGTTAATCGCTATCTTGCCGCAAACCGAATAGCACTACCCTTATTGGATCCGATAGTGTGTTTGTTATCCCTGGTATGCTTTGACATATTTAAAGAGTAAGCTATTTGTGTTTTTAAAATGCTGATACTACGTTTAATGTTCAATACGTCAAAACTGGAAAATATGATTCTCCACCCATTTTTGTCATGCCCGGTCCAAAATAATATTATAAGCCACTAACAAGGCACACCCAAAGAATGCCATTGTTTTTTCCCCCTCTAGACTTAAAACTACATGTGAAGCGTATAGCACACTACATGTCCTATAATAATTCTAACCCCCATTTTGACTCTGATATGATCTATTGAAGTCAACAATTCATGACATGGAATATCACATTATCATTTATGATAGCTATGATAGCATATAACATTAATTCCTAGGCATAGTATCAATACCCTGATTTGTATAGTCAATACTTTTATTATACTTGTTGAATGATGAACTGTAGGGTACATTTCAGACCCCCTCCCCATTATTTATAATTCATATCGAAGGGTCAGTCAGTGACGGACAATACCTAACTCCATATGTGGAAAACTGAGACCTTAGACTTGGTATCAAATTAGGCCGAAAAAATAAGTTTGACTCATGGGTCGGTGGTCAGTCAGTTGTTTTAGTAGTCCAACCATACGTACACCACATTATACCATTGTAACATTGAATGGATACTGAAACATTCACCTGTCCTCTGTTCACTTGTGTAGAATCGGCAGGACTATACACGGCTCAGACAAGGCTACTAAGATCCGTCAACGAACAGGTGGGGTTTAATGCGAATGGGAGATACACGCTCAGCATTGCTTTCAAATTGAACTCTAGTCCCTTGAGTGTGTGTGTCTTCCATTCATGTCTGCACCTATTCGTTGACATATCTTAGCAGTCTGGTTAGAGCTGTGAATAGTCCTACTGATCTGTCTATTACGAACAGGGTGAATAGTTTGACAGTATCCATCACTTTTGCAATGGTACGCTATAGACTAAAAAGTTGACTGACCGACGACCCACCTGAAAGAAAAACTTTTTTCTGGCCTTATCAGAAAAATGCAGCCCCAAATTCATAACTCCACCTTCATTGAAGTCAATTAGCCAATGAAACGGGCTTAGCTCCAAAAAGTACTCAGCGATATATAGACATAAGTGGGAGGTTTCAAAATCTCAATATTACCTTCAACAATTTCTCTAAGATTGGTTTTATCCACCTTTTATAGGAAAATATAGCTCTTGAATCTACAATACTCAGTTTGATATTACTTTTTGAAAATTTTGAACCCTAACTACAGAATGTCTCAATCACCATATGAAAACAGTAATTTAATCTAAAAACAAGTTCCAAAATCTTCAGAAAATCGTAAAATACTTACTTGACAAACATGAAATTTGGTTATAATCTGAAATCACTTATTGTGACACTCTATGAGGTGACAAACATTTCTTAATCAAATTCTTTGTGCTTCATCTCAATATGATCATACCTTGAATTTGAAAATGTGAAATTTGGCTATCTGAAGTTACTTCCTTGTGACACTACTATACGACTGTGTTTTCTTCATCTTAATGAGATTATTAATGGATACACTCATACATAACATGGTTTAGACAGGAGTTTAGAACACTCACTATAGACACCCTGTACCCTATCAGCCAATAAGACAATATTTTGGGATCATGTTCAAAAGTTTCCAAATATTATCCAGCAATTAAATATTTTTATATTTCATTTCAATATTGCTGCATTACAACTGCTGTGTTCCAATCTAGGAATTGAACGATGAAACTTGGATAAATTTGGAGTTGTCAGCACTATGTGAAAAATGATTTTCTTCTTGTTTTGTTACAAAGTTGTGTTCTAATAAATGCAAGTATTTATATAGCGCTTTATACAATTAAGTCTCAAAGCGCTTTACATTTATTCCGCTGTCACTAGGATAAATCACATTTCACATATTGAAAATTCAGCAGCCAATTATAATGGCACACAGTATGACTACCCCTTACAGCTCCCCTTTTACACCTGTGTGAAGTGAGACAAGTGAGATAGAGTGTCTTGCCCAGGGACACAACACATTGGCCACGGCGGGGCTCGAACTCATATATTAAACGAACTAATGATCGTGAGTCCTGCGCTTTTCCACAGGACCACAATGACAGCCATGCCTCTTTCAATATAGCAACTCGCCCAAACAAATCAAAATAGATTACAGCAATACAGATACAAACCATTTTTATGCACTTTGATCAACCATGATCCATATACAACCTCATCCTCGACGGCTCATCCGCTATTTATTCACAAAACTTCAGAAATTACCCTTACAGAGGAGTTGAATCTTCAGCTCCAACGGAATTTGAATAAGAAAATATTGCTTTATAACATACAAAGAAAGTCCAATTTTTCGTCAAGATTTCATGTTTACGTGTTTAACCAATGGCGAGTCTAAATTTGGGATTTCTTGGCAGCCATCATCACACTTTACTTTAGGATTATTTGGAAACTTTTGCTCCAGGTTTGGGGAGAACACCACCACATATGCATAGTACATTTCATATTATACAATATACACAATAGTACCTGAAATTCAAAATCAGCTTGTTACCAATAATACAATACAGTACAGTGTTTTCTTACAGACCTGTGTAACATTGAAGACCCAGTGTAACATTGAAACCGACACATTGGTTGGTTGCATACAGTAAAGTTACCAGTTTTTTTAATCGGAGCATTTGATTTTTTTTTCTACCATAAAGCAAGAAATGTTAATAGTTTCCCCCCCCACCCCTCCCAACTTTACATTTAATAGGCCAAACAGTTCTGTTGTTAAAAGTGTATTATATATATACGAATTTCTTTGTAGCCATTACTAACACATTGACCAGTCTAAAGCTAGGTCATCGAACAAGGAATGGGATCTCATTTCTGTTAAATGGATATACTAAAAGGCAACATTACAAAACGTGTGCATATAATAACACTTCCTTTAACATGTGGAGACGGTAGGTGGGGTGGAGGTAGGGGCTTATACACTAAAGAGGGTCTAAACATTTATCAAGCTAAGTTTGAAGGTATGGAAGCAATGTTCAGACTTGGGTCAAGCTCACATTGAAATTGACGTATATTACCCCCAAAACAATCATTGAGTATTATTTCACAGCCATCAGATCTATAACCCAGGCAGCCAAACCCCTTTGATAGGTCATCGGGACGAACTGCTCATCTGAAAACATTCTTCAATATGGGCTTAAAATGAGGTCAAAGGTCTATGAGCACTACAGGAGGTTACATTTTCAAGATGTTCCAATCAAAATACCTGTACCAAAGTACTATCTAATACAAGATTTTTTAAAAGTACTTTTGACATCGTCTATGGTGATGGCATGGTTGGAAGACCAAAAAAACATCAACTATGACTAAAAGGTCAGTGACCTCTGATTGACTAAACATACAAGGATTTGTAACCTATTGACACCATAATTCCCCATAAACCAATCATCATACCCATAGCATACTATACATTCTATCCTGTGATTTTCAGATGATGATTTGGTGCAGGTTTTAACACGAATTGAAATTTTTCCAAACATGACCGTTATTTCCGTTGCCCATACCCATCTAAGATTAATAAGGGACTGTGGATGGATTGCTCTAGAGTTTGAGACAAGGTAGAAAAGGTGCATTTTCTTTATCAAAAGAAAAACAGACCAACTTGTCTTTATGGCCCACTGGGGTGTACGATCTTAAATGAATGGACTGCTATATGCAGCCCACCATCCATGCTGTATTATGGTACATCTATACAAACAATGAAAATTAAATCCAGTCTACAATATATAAGGCAATATTGTCAGCCGATTTGCACATGTATCACAGAGTGCCTTTAAATGGGGTAGTGTAGTAACCTGACCCATCTGACACACTTATGAATTAAGAAACCATTACCGGAATAAACACAAGTTTATTCCCCCCCCTACCCCTTAATGGTTCTGAATTCATGAGTGTGTCAGAAAAAAATGTGTCAATGGGTAGGTTACGGAAACTCCCTTTAAATTGAACCCATATGTTTATTACACAATGTTTGCCTCTAATCGATACAGTTGAAGTATTCAGTGCATCACAAACTTCGGAGCTCGGCAGCTGTTTCACACAAGAGTAACGGCAAGCGGTCTCTCTTGTGACGCTTATTACTTTTTGTCACCAAAATTCAATATAGTCATCTGGCATGAAGTATAATTAATGGATTATGTATTATACCTCCATGTATTCTGTCGATTTGAAATGGATTAAGCATTAATTTACTGACCTGATTTGCCAGATTATTTATTCAAAAATGCCTCATCTGATGCTAATACATAGCAAGCTGAGCGTTAAATTGTTCGAAGATATGTGCTGAAAATATGAAGCTTCCAAACATTTTGCCACAGTTGCCAAAAGGTAAATTAATTAGAATCAGATAAGTTTTTTTATTAGGCTAGATTTTATGGGTGATAATATTTTTAATCTAAATTCATATTTGCTTTGTCTAATATGGAATGAACTAGGTCTGTTTTATCAAAATCTTACGTAATAAATAATAACTTGCTTTTGATGCGCCATTATCCTGTGTTCATGCACATCCTTGCAACAACATTGTACAATGAACATGTGCTTTTCATAAGACATAGCAGCGATCACTGGGTGTGGACCTGGGAACGTCCAAACCACAGCGGTAAAGGGTCCAGGAGGCCACTTATGGCCCTGGCAGGGTCCAGGATATGCCCTGTTGGAGTACCAGGGAGGCAAAGCCCTTGAAAAATGTTTCTCACATTTGAGCTTATTCAATGCCACTCCTTTTTTTTGAGACTCCAGGGTGGCACACTCCCTCTGCACCCTCTGGCAATACTGCTTTTATGATGCCGCTCATTCCATATGCATGACATCACTTATACTTCAGAATAGGACAGAGCTACACCTCCTTTTTTATTCAAGTCACTCAATCACTATGAAAGTGTATAAGACAGTAAACTTCAAAGAAATTGCATTTTACATTATAGGAGGTGGAACACAATTGAATCACACACACGTACCTAAAATATATTGCTTCTCTTCACCATGTATGAATAGTGAGTGCTTGACATACTACACCTATCTTTGCACAAAACATACCCTCATGTTAAGTCACTCATTATTTCAGCTTTTGATTACAAAAATACTAATATTACACTTTGAGCTACTTTAACACTGCACTTCTAGAATCTGTGAATTGAGCAAACAAGTCAGTAGCTTTCTTGGGTTGACATTGCCATGACAACCTGAGTCATCTTTAAGTTTGTGTGCCTATTGGGCAATTTAAAGGTGCTTGTTCCGATTTATGTGTATTGTGTTCTTTACTTGATATGAGAGCCTGGCACTTGCACATACACCCCATCAAGTACCGTGGGAAACAAAGTTGCATTTTTTATGCAATAATGCATGTTGCAAAGCCCTATTCAATACTGTGCTAATATTGATGGTTAACCACTAAAACGGCATTTTTTTGTTTATATCTCAGGAATGAAATGGATTTGAGGGCTCAAATTTCAGGACGACAATGAGAAAAATACGTCCTTTCATCTGATATCAAATCGGAACACGCACCTCAAGAAACCATAAATCAATGAGTCATGATTCTATGAAAAACAGAAATTACAAATGCAAGCTTTGACTTTAAATTAAACAATTAGTGTGAAAACAATACCTTTCAACAAACTTGTTTCGAGTAAAGGATATGAAAACAATTACAGGATACACTGACCCCCCCCCCCACCACCACACTTTTCAAAATTGATTGATGATACATGTTAGGCTTATCATAGCTTGTGCATTGTTTCAGTCACTACTGTTCCAAAAGGGTACAAAGGAAATGGGGGCTCCAGCAGGGTAATGAAGGTAAGTGGTAATTTTAAAACTCCTACAGGTGAATTTGTATGAGTTGTTTCTTTCAACAAAGCAGTATTTTACTCCCGTTTACTTTATTAGAGGTTACATATTTTACAATTATTAATCTACATTTGGCAATTACGTCCTAAATGCACACTGAAATGGGTTGAGTTACATTCTTTGGTTAAGTGTTTTGTACGGTGGACATTATGGACATGACATTTAATGGTAAAAGTGGAATGTAATAAAACAAAAAGTGAAATATCTTTGGAATGTTGAGCTGTATCACAAGGCATAGTCACAGGTGCCTAGCTGGTCTGGTCAATTGAAAGGGGCACATTCCCAGTTGGTGTAAAGATGCCCCAATTGCAAGTAAAATGTCTCATCACAGCAATAAGTGCTGCCAAAAAGGGCTGATTTAACAGGAAAAGATGCCTTTTCCTTCCTGATTTTCCCTGAAACAAAATTCCAATAGGACACTCTGCCCCTCCCCCAGCTACGCCCCCTGCATATTCAATACACTACAGTGTGTTATCTTCCTTGAGTCAGTGACGTCAGTGTGTAATGCAATAGTCGCAGTATTTAAATCGCGAGTGTCAAATTCCAATAGGACACTCTGCCCCTCCCCCAGCTACGCCCCCTGCATATTCAATACACTACAGTGTGTTATCTTCCTTGAGTCAGTGACGTCAGTGTGTAATGCAATAGTCGCAGTATTTAAATCGCGAGTGTCAATTCAAAATGCTGACATAAGCATGTGAGAGTATAAAGGCAGTGCGAAAATATACACACAAAACAACTGTGTACCTATTGACGTTACTGACTCAAGTAAGGTAAATGGAGTATATTCTGATGGATGGAGGGAATAGGGTTAAGTTCACAGGCGGGTAACCGGTATTGTCAGTCATGGGGGTGGGCAAATGTCATTGTTGCCGTCCCCTTTTCTTTCCCTCTCCTTTTTCTCCTTCTCATCCCCATTTTTCCTTTTTGCCTTCCCTATTTTAGTCTTCAGACCTATTATCTATTTTAGCCCTTAGACCTAATGGTATAGGTATCCCTTTGAACCCCTACAGACATAAGTTTTATGGGGAGTTTCCATAATCTGACCTATCCGACACACTTTTTCTGACACACTTATGAATTCGGAAACCTTACCGGGATAAACTTGTGCTTTATTCCATGAAGGGTTTCCGAATTCATAAATGTGTCAGAAAAAAGTGTGTCAGATGGGTCAGGTTACGGAAACTCCCAGTTTTATGTTATAATAGAGAGTTAAAGCTGTGTGTTGAAACATCAAAGTAAGTTTGCTTGTTCTAGTTTGTACAGTTAAAAAGATGAGTTGGCTTGGCACTTCTTCAAAAATAAATACCAATGAAATCAACCAAAGCACTTACGGCTTCTTTCTCTTGGTAAAATTTGAAGTAAAGATTAACAGTTTCTAAAGCACCATAAACAAACTATACGTGAATGCATTTATATGCATCACAAATTATATACAATCCATGGTTAATAGTAATTGACAAGAAATTGAAAAATAAAATCTAAAACAAACCGCTAAGGGCACACTATAGTATATGTACAAATCCATCATTCATAAATATTAATTTCTTTAATTACTGTTTCAGAAAAATTATTGTAATAAATCAAAAACTATATAAATAAGATTTTTCATTATATAACACATCTCATGTTTTAGATATACATTGTTTCAAAGAAATAAAATATAAAATATTTTTTTCTGCATGGTATTTCCCCAGGTAGACAAATGCTTATTCAGAAAATGTTATCAAGAATAAGGCAGCCTTCAAAAAGGTTACATTAATGATCACAAAATCAAGACTTATTAAAATAGTCAAGTTCTCATCTTTTGAAGTATTTTCAATGAACTGTCCCTGTAAAAACCACATCTAGTAGATTTCTGACATTTACTCAAGGAGGGAACAATATGACTTTGTCTAAAGGTAATACAGCACCAAATTCACATTGAATGGCAGCTATTCCACAAAATAATTTTATTTCCCTAGATATTTAATGAGCATGCAACAGAATATCAATATAGATTATCAAATAAAGGTCACAACTTACATTAAATATTCCCAAGCTTTTCTTTTTATCTAGGGGGCCCTAGGGATATCATGATCTTGCCAAAATTGGTCAATTTCTCCATCTCCCATCTGATCGAAATTACCTTTCCATAAAGATATTGTCTACTCCATACATGATTTGACACTCTAAATTCCTAAACAATATAACCTTTTAATAATTTTTGTCCAAATCAAGCTCAAAGCTTCAGAAAGCTTGGTTTTATGCTTACTTTAACAAAAAAATCTAAAGTTTTTCTTGAAGGGCAATTTCAGTAGCGTGACAATAAAATAAAGGTCCCCCACCCCTTCTGACTTGGTCTCTTACAAAGACTGCTGCCTATCCTGACCGCACCATCTTAAACATTTCAAGATAAGAAAGCAGGTCACTAGATAAAGTCCCCTATGCTGTGTCAAAGGACCATTCTGCATATTGAAGGCAAAATCAGGATGAAATAAGGTCCTTGTTTCTCATTTTCCCTCCAAATTGGACAAATCTCTCACTTGCCTTCTCAAACCAGGAAGGCAGAATACAATGCTGTCCCTGTGCAAAATATTAGAACAGGAACAAAGGAATGAAATTAGGCAGTATTGCCACAGCTGGTAAATACTCATGCATGAACATTGTCTGAGAAAGTAAGCCCTGACAGTGAACATAGCACCAAATACCTAAACCAATATGAATTGTGGTTTTACAAAAATAAAATAGAACCGACTATGCTTGGCGAACCTCACCCCATCCTAGAACTCGGTCTCTTGTGATTTACGCTTTTGTGGCACAGACTCTGTCCTCTTCCGCACTGTGAATTCTATGCCACCACTGCTGTGCTCAGGACTAACTTCGTTTGTATCTTCAGATCCTCCTTCAATCACGTCTTTCATCACATCGTAGCATGAGCGCTCGGCCTGCTGCAATCGTCCGAAGCCGTCAGAAGCTTCACTCATGGGAGACATCTTGCTTGTGAATTGGGATAGGTCTACCTGTAAAGACATTGTCGGACTAAGAGGAATGGCATCTAATCCTAGATCTAGCACACTGGTGTTGTCAACCATCGGCAGGTATCCAGCACTGCCACTGGCGTTCAGCTCCTGAATCCAGTTCTGGTCGACCATAGTGGTATCAATGTGATCTGTTATACTAGAATAAGCGGGGGCGCTTGCATACGGCATAGACTTAGGCATAGGGTTACTATAAAAACTGGAAGCACTGTAAGTCGATAGATTGCCCTCTGAGTCTCGAGATCGCATTCCAAGTCCAAGTCTGTTAAGGTGGTTCTTATCATTTCCACCATTTCCACCATTTTGAAACTGATACATAGATGCACTGGTAGAAATCCCCACCTGGCGTTTAATGGGCTTGTGTTCTTTCTCCTCTTTGGGAATGGGAGTTGGTCCCATCATGGAAGCATATTTCTCAAAGGTACTGAGTTTGTGTTTCTTTGGACTTCTTCTTCCGGGACTCGTTTGAATGGATGCTTCCAGAGTCTTCTGCGGCTGCATCAGAGTAAGCCTGTCTAAGCGAAGTGACTTCCTATCGGGAAGTGGGGTCGAGATTACTGGAAGGTCCGGTACACCGCCTTCATCCAATTCACCTACACTTTTATCGTCCAGGGCAACCGGAGTTCCATTCTCATCAGCTTGAGTAAAGAGAAAAACTGGTTCCTGAACATTTGTGGCGCCCTTAACTTCTGACATCATTCTTTTATACAGAGCCGAGTCAGCCTTTGCCCTTGCATGCACATCCGGATCCATAGACGCTGGCAATTCACTGACTGTTCCGGCTGAGGTTTCAGAGAATGCTCTGTAGACTCTCTTCGGATGAGGTCGTTCACTAGTCTTCCGTATACCATCAGACTCATCTTCGAATTTGGCTTTGACTGATTCTGCATCCGGTTGTACATCCCATCCATCATACGGTAGCCTCCTGGATAAAGGGCTTCTTGGCAGGCCTGTCAGTGATTCTTTACTTTCTGTGCTCGTCAGTCCTTCACTGAGCATATAATGTAAGGCCTGAACAGCCCGGTTGGTTCTTAAGCACACTTCTTCTAGGCGAGAGAGTCGATTATCCATTGATCTCAAATTTCATGTGGTTAGATTTTCTTTTTCTACAACTTCTTGTAATCTGTAGCTGTTCTCTTCCTCTCTGTGGATTAAAAAAAAATGGTGAATACAGTTAACATGCCCATTGTTTAATTTTTTTTAAATTCATAGTATCCACTTCTTTTGTTTTGATAATAATTACACATAGAATTAACCCTTAGCCCGGACTTTGGGCAACTTCTAGCTCAGATTTGCTTCAGTGGTTCCATTGTTTTAGCACAGTGAAGCTGAACCATTGCTGAAAGCTAGCGAGACATAGCAATTCTGATCGGAGCCTGCTCTAGATTTGTAGACATAATGTCTCGTCTCGAGGCTGTTTTTCAATGAAACTGTAACCTGATATCGGCTGCTCTGCCCACAAAAGTGTGTTTGGCAGCATGACACACGCAGCCAATCTTTACTGCTAAATCCCTGGTGTGCGAGGCCCAGGAAATTGCCTAGCACAGGTCGTGTTAAAGGGCTAAGAGAAATCAGCGGTTTTACCCACCCCAATGTGTGACAATCACTTTTTATACAAAAGTTAATAACAAACACCGATGCAATCCTAAAAGGACAATTTTTCTACAGATTGGAGTTAGTCTTTCCAAATGGGAACTTTAAACATGCTAAGTTGACATTTCAGCTTAACATTTTACTATGGACAATGAGCGCATTGACCCCATACATGATCTTGAGACCCCAGATGCCTTGACACCCTTACTTTCTCTTCTCCAAAGGATTATTTTCAACACGATTCATTCCAACTAGATTCAAGCTAGGTTAAAATTCAAACTTAACATACATGATGTTGACCTCATATGCCTCGACACCCTTGCATCACCCTACTCCATGAATTATTGCTAATTAAAAAATGTTAGGGTTAGAATTTACATATGGAAGGACCTCAACATGCCAAGTTAAAAACTCAACATCTTTTTGCTATGGACACACACAGAATATACACACAACCAGCCAGCATTTCATAGTTCTTGTTCCAAACTCCATCAGCAGGAATGAACAAACATGCAAAAAAAACAAGCTATTTACAAACTTTTGAGGTGTATTTGCTTCTGAATTTACCTTTCATACATAACCCGTATTCTCTCATCTGTTGAGCATTCTAATTCACTGTTTTTCTTCCTGAAGTATAGCTCTAGGCAGCCTTCTTCAAAATCTTGAAGAGTTTCTATCTCATCAGGATGCAAAAATAGCTCTGCAACAAGAATAAGGTAAGACAACACTTTTGATTTGAAATTTTAACTGCCTCTGTAAAATAGCTTTGTTGGAAATAAAATATTTGTGCAATTTTGCACAATTGCATCTACCTTAGTTAGAGCTTACAAAACCTTTCCAAAGGAATGATTGAGTCAATTATTGAATAAGTTATTTTCTTTTTGTATGAATTATTTCTTTAAGAAACATTTACAACAGGGTCATTGCTGAGTTTCTCGATGCTAACATACATGGCCATCATGTAGATGACATGACTTGTTGCCTTTCTTTGCTTCTGCATAGAAATTGTACCTTTTCCCATCATGCAATTTACTAAGTCCCTGTAAACCTAATATAGTGTGTTACTGATATGAGGTCATCTTCAAGAGACTCAATTTGAATGCTCTCAATTTATTTATGTGAGGGTTGACTCTTGAGTTTTAAAGGTGGGGACGGGATCATAGTTTTTCAAATGTTTTCTCTTTCATGTGGAAGCATATCACCAAAATTGCAAGATTACACATTTTAAGTTAAATCTGCCAGCTATTTGGATAGTAGAAGCACAAATGTGTACCTATGCCCATCATGGTATCTTAAAGGCAGACTGAAAATTGCTCTATGAAAAGTTTTGTTCTATTCAACTCTAGAAAGAAGTTATTGCAGTCCCTACAATGTTTTATCATACCATCATGTAGATCCCTCGATTTTCATTGGATAATCGCCTCAATTTACTGACTAGATATATCCCGTATTACCCCCTAGGAACGCGTCTCAACGTCCGTATCATGTCAGTTAGGAACCACGCATGCATGACCATGCATCATGACAACAAAAATCCGAAAATTCGGTGTTCATTTTTGACGTAAATCACTGCTCTAATTTGGCGATTTTTGCAATTTTGAACAAGAGTTGGAACAAGATTTAAGCATAATCGCTTTCACATACACCAAAAGACTTTAAATAAAATAGATCAAGTACATCGACTGGCTGTGAATCAGAAACCCAGCCTTTGGTTGTACATAGGACTGTTCAACCATTTTATCAGTTATGACGAGAAAAAGGCTAATTTAGTTGAAGCCATGCAATGATCATGTCTTATTTGAATGATAATTCTAATAATTGTTAGAAACTTCAAAATGAAGAAAAAATTGCCCTTTTGCTTTAAAAATGCAGGAAAACTAGGGAAATTGACGGAAAATCAGATCGGAAAATCCAATATGGTCGGCCATGGAAATGTTGATGTATTATACAGGTAGTTACCAATATGGTAGAAAAAAGATAACTATGTGAAGCCATGCAAGTAACATGTTCTTATATTTGAAAAGATAATGTATAACCAACACTTACAGACTTTAAAAAATTGAAGACAACATGTCCCTTGTAAAACAGCGGTAAATCTAGGAAAATATTATTGCATTTCAGGTAAAAATCCAATATGGCGGCCATGATGTGAAAAAACAAAATGTTCGGCTAACCCTGTGGAAAAAAGATGATTTTAGAGCCGTTTATTTTCAAACAAGGGGATGCTGTCACTGAAAATTGGTCACCCTTGGCACTAATTTAAAACAAATAGACTACAGTCCGTTTTAAAGTATTGTTTTGTGAATCACCCTTATAATTTTCTTGAGGCCCAATGTGTGCTTATTGTTCTGCTTGGGTTTTTTATGATAAAATCGTTATTAGGTGAGGTTTGAGTGCACGAAATCTAGTCTCGGATCTGTATCTGGGCTAGGCTGCGCCCTCTCCCGATAAGACTCTCGACTAGCATATATCAGTTCACCCCAAAACTCACCTAGTAACTAATAGACTGTAACTTACTGAGACCCCGGGTCCAGCTGCTTCGTTCTGAAATCTCTGACAACGACAAACAAAAAATTGAGTAGCCGTAGAAATGATCTGAAAGGAAAGGATGAGAAGGGAGGCACAAGCAAGGCTTCTGCTCTAATCATGGTGAGATCATAGCGCGGAACTTCCATTAGTTGCCTTGCTTATAGGGTTCACCAGTGTAAAAGTATTGCTACATAGGAGAAAAGAAAGTATCAAAAATAGCTGATTTCAGATTGTTTATAGTTTATGATAGTTTGGGGCAAAATGTTTTCTAATTTAAATAAAATATGAAGAAATATTATCAATATTTGTTATCTTGCTTATCAAATGGTCTACTGAATAGCATTCGCTTATAGACTGTTTGGTTAGTATCCAACACTTTACAAAGTAGTTTTTCCTAATCCTATTGAATTTAGAATCCCAATATTGCCATTTTTAAATGATCCTACTGGACCTTCAAGTGAGGTCAAAGGTTCAAAAGTTAAATTATCCAATTAAGCATCTTAAATTTCTCTGCTCACATATTTATTTGGGCAGCAATATAAAAAACATGAATATTGTCAAGTCACAAAATCATAACACAAATTACTGACTACTACAAAAAGGCATTTCATTTAATGAGTGCATAACACAAATTCTAACCTCAATTTATTCTTAACACTACTTGCATTAACTGTCATTTACTTGTTAGTCCTACTATGATAACACATTTTAACAAAATTGTTTCATTATTATCAAACTGATTTGCTGTGAGATCACAGTTGTGTGACCATACATTTTAAGCACTGATCAAATACATATCAATTTCTTATGAACAATTACTACTTTAGTTTGAGTTAAGGCTACCTGGATGATTGACTTAAAGACACTATCAGTGATTTGAAAAATGTTTGGAATTTGCAGGAATAGCTTCAAAGTTAAGGATAAGTCTGTAGAATTCGCATAAGTTACCTTTTCCAACTGAAGAATTGACAGAAAAGGAAGAAAACGGCAGTGTTCCAAGATACGATTCCCCATTCAATTACGTGTTGTAGTAAGTGTCCGAACGGACAGTAATGACTAAAATTTCCGATTCTGTCCTTATTAGGTTGCTTCTGGTCTTATCATTTGCAGGGTATGTTAGGATACCTGTACTTGTTACATACATGCAAAAATCTGATTTTTGATGATTTTTTCGATTTTCTGATTAAGCTAATCACTGATAGTGTCTTTAAGTACTGATCAAGTACATATCAGTTTCTTATGAAAATTGACTGCATTTGTTTGAGTTAAGGCTAACTATACTTTGTCTCATCTGAAGTGTGACGTGACGATGTGCGCGTATACCCAGTGCCGCCTTTCAGTTACAGTTCGCTTGTGCTTTGCCTACGCACGCTTGCTAAAAGTTGGTTCAATGTATACGCCCACATCGCTACTTATTACTTCGAGCTGGACATAGTACAGAGAAATGATTGACTTTAGGTACTGATGAAGTACACATTAGTTTCTTATGAACAATTACTACTTTAGTTTGAGTCAAGGCCACCTAGAGAAATGATTGACTGAAAGTACTGATCTAGTACATATCAGTTTTTATGAACAATTACTCATTAAGTTTGAGTTAAAGCTAACTATGGAAATGATTGACTTACTTGAAAACTGCAATGAGCAAGCTGACCATTAGAATGATAATAACGTGCACTACATATATTGCATGGTGCTGGTTTTTTCTTTTTTTTTTTAGGACGATAAAATGACCTGGTGGACAAGGTTTGTTTTCATCACAGTGAGCTAATAACAAGAAAAATATCAAAATACAAAGGTTAGATTTTCTAATGAAAATTGGTAGCTTAGTAATCAAATAAAAACTTTCTCGTTTCGGATGGCCCGACCACAAGAACAGACTTGCACAGGGAAAAGTGCAACTGATTTCCCATGAAGCCTGTTATTAATTAAATTGAATGTTTGTACCACAAAATTCATGTGTATATTAAAGAAAGTACAGTTGTGACCACCCCATTTAAAAAAAATATAGTAATGAAATTAAAAAAAGGGCTTAAAATGGACGGACAATGTGAGTACGAATAGATGGAAAGTTTGCAATTGACGTGGAAAGCTTGAATGAGGAAGGTAATTCTGAAATAAGGGAAAGTTTAGTAAGGATGAAGACAGTTTAGTTATGGAATGTTAAAACCATAAGTTATGAAATGAAGAATGTTTAGTTATGAAATGAGGAAAGGCTGTAATTGAAGAGGAATAGTTAAGTCATGGATGAGGAAAGGTTAGTATGGAATAAGGAAAGTCAAGGAAAGAGTAAAGTCATGGTACGAGTAAAGTCAAGGAAAGAGTAAAATCATGGATGAGTAAAGTCAAGGAATGAGAAAAGTTGTGGTATGGGAAAGTGTGGTAGGAGGAAAGTAGTGGAATGAGGAGTCATGGATGAGGAAAGTTGCGGAATGAAGAAACGTCGCGTAATGAAGAAAGTCGTGAATGAGGAAAGTCTTGAAATGAGGGAAAGTCGTGGAATGAGGAAAGTCTTGAAATGAGGAAAGTAGCGGAATGAGGAAAGTCGCGGAATGAGGAAAGTGTGGAATGAGGAAAGTCGTGGAATGAGGAAGTCGGGATGAGGAAAGTCGTGGCATGAGGTAGTGGAATGAGGAAGTTGTGCATGAGGTCGTGGAAGGAGGGAAAGTTGAGTGTTGGTTCAAAAACTATCATAGATATGGCGGACATAGTACTGAAGAAGAATGTTTACAAAGGTACGGTCAGGACAATAGAATGAAGGTTTGGTTATTTAATGAATGAGGAAAGTTTTGTGACCAAAAAAATGGGAAGTTATTATGAAAAAGCAAAAAATTCAAAAAGGGAAAAAGAGCTTTGTAATGAAATGAGACAAACTAAATGGGAACAAGGGGGTTCTCGAACCACAAAGGTCCCCGCCCATTGTGTTAGTAAAGACAAGACCAAACATAATTTAAGATAGCAGGGAAGATTGGGATGGAAATAAGAGGTTCTTGAAACCCTGAGGCTCCTCCGACGGGACCTCCAAAATTGTTGGTGTGCTAAACTGTCGACCACACCCACCAAGATTCATCCTCCTAATGCATATTTATGACCTTGGATGACCCCTCATGACCATGAAATGACCTTCAAAAGTTTTGGCACTGAATGTTGACCACACCCGCCAAGTTTCATCCTCCTACCACATGAGTAGTAATTTGACCTTGAATTACCCTGCATGACCTTGAAATGACCTCCAAAACTTTCGGCACTGAATGTTAACCACACCCAACAATTTTCATCCCCTACCACGTTTAGTAATTTGACCTTGGATGACCCCGCATGACCTTGAAATGACCGGCAAAATTTTTTGCACTGAATGTTGACCACACCCGCCAAGTTTCATCCTCCTACCACATGAGTAGTAATTTGACCTTGAATTACCCTGCATGACCTTGAAATGACCGGCAAAATTTTTTGCACTGAATGTTGACCATACCCACCAATTTTCATCCTCCTTCCACATGTTTTGTGATTTGACCTTGAATAACCCTGAATGACCTTCAAAAGTTTTGGCACTGAATGTTGACCACACCCACCAAATGTCATCATCCTATAAGGTTTATAGCAATTTAACTCCATTTTTTTCCTATTTTTGACCGCATTTGACCTTTGACCAATGCCACATGCCCCTCCTCCGAACTCATCCACTGCCTACTTGAGTGACATCTATGGTGCGAAGATGGACACCCATACTTGCTTCAATCAAAAGATATCGTGTTGACATGTTTATTATAGCTATTTAGCCTTATTTTTGACCACATTAGACCTTATTTTTGACCACATTTGACCTTTGACCCATGCCACATGACCCACTTTGTATCCCACCCATCGCCTACTTGAGATACATCTATGTTGCGAAGATGGACATCCACACTTGCTTAGTTCCAAAGATATTGCGTGGGACGCACACACACACGGACGACTGGCATTTCTATAGTCCCCTTCGCCAACAAAAGTTGGTGCAAAGATGGACATCCACACTTGCTTAGTTCCAAAGATATCGCGTGGGACGCACACACACACACACACACAGACGGCTAGCATTTCTATAGTCCCCTTCACCAACAAAAGTTGGCGGGGGACCAATGAAGGCAAGTGACATACTCTAAAAATTTACCTATGAAAGAAGTTGTTAGAGAAGTTGTAGAATGAGGAAAGTCATTGAATGAGGAAAATTATGGAATAATTAAGTTATAGAAAATAAAGTAATCTTTAGTCTTCAATAAGGAATCAGAATAATTTTGAATGAGAGAATTTTAATTGCGAGGTGGAGAGAGAGAAGTTTGCGAAAAAGGGTACATTTAGAATAAGGAAAATCAAGATTGGAACACCGAAAATCCAGGTTGGAGTAAAGGAAGTCAAGATACAAGGAAGGACGTTTAGTAAAATAGTTACAACAAAAATGAAGATGTGATTGATAGTATGTAATGTTTAAATACATAGATGTATGGACACATTGATCCAATATGATCTAAGACCATAGTGATGCAGAAGCAAGAGAAGAGAAAGTCAAAACAAAAATAGAAATACAATCATTAGCAAAAATATTTTATGTGAAAAACAACAAAATTGATATGTTATCAAAAGAGTATGAATCAAGATGGAGTGTGAAGTACAGAATGCAAATAATAGAAGCATGTCTTATTTCAACATCGTAAAATTTTCGCTCAGACCTCAGTGCATTGAAATGTGATGAGTTGCATGCCCAAAAACTACAGTCTCTACCTCAAATATGCCTCGCCCTACCTCAATAAAGTTTTTATTTTTTGAACTGGATTTGCAGTGAGGTGAGTTGTGTTAAGTTGCGGGCAGAGAAGCAGAAAGAAAGTGATTGAACATAGCAGCAATTGCAATGCGTAGTAGTGCAGTGAGGTGGGAAACAGACCTAAAGAAAACCCCCATAAAGGCGTTTGTTTAAAAAAAATGATTAAAAGATAGACAAAAATACTTTTCTTTTTTTTTACAGTTGGAACCAAAAAACTATGCAAAATACAAGAATTTGCCTTTTTGAAATGCATTTTGAGCTTTTTTTTTTTTTTACCTTTTTGAGGGACAGCAATTTTTTCCCCTTCTTTACTTCTATATTACTACATGTACGCAGCTGCGTATCTTTTATTGATCCCTTGCATATTTATTAGAGGCAGCTATGTAATAGATTCAGGCCAATCCCTCAATCACCCTTACTTACTGAAGGAAACCCTCAAAATTCCCCCAAACCTAGAGAAAACAGAATCATGCCAATTGCAAATTTTAAGATCTATGCATACGTCTTCTGAGACAAACATTCTGGGACATAATAAATATCCAAGTTTTTTGGCTGAACACAGTTGCGACTTACTTATTATCTTGGGTGCGTACACTTCCCCATATATCATAAAATATGGTTCATGAAAATTCCCTGAGGAACAACCAAGAGGGGCTCGTCATCTTGGAAAGAGTATTGAGTGACGGACGACCCAAAGCTCATCATAACTATGACTAAAAGCACAATGAAGTAGCACATATCCCGCATCTGAACACCATGGCTATGTGAGATCAATTGCAACACACTCATTCTATCATATGATAACAAAAAAAATCCACCATATAAGTACAATATTTCGCAAAGGTCCCTCAGTCTAAAGACATGTTAAAGGCATTATGTAATCCACTAGAAGTAAAAATAAGTCTGGGTTAAGTGTTAAGTCTGTAGGAATTCTCATAAGGTTTTTTCAAATGAAAAAAAAAAATGACAAAACTAAAATACTGAAAAAAATATCAATTGCAATTGCGCAATGCAGTTCAAGGATTGGGAGCTGTACTAGTATGAAGTCTGCATGCTATTCAATTAGCACGTGTTTGAAATTTTCCTTGTATGGTCTATGAATGACATATTTCTTTTGCCCTTTTTCCTCTTTCCCCATAGTGGCCCCAAGTTTGTTTGGTTAGGGATATGCCACAGAGAGTCTGGAAGTAACGCCAAGCACCAAACCCTGGTTTCTTGTCTTCCATCACTAATTTTGGGATAAGGTCGGTGGGTCAGAAAAAAAAAAATATTTTGCAAATCTAGCAAAAAGTAAAAATAAGGGTCTATGGCAATAAGATTTAATATTATCAGTAATTTCACTCATTTTTTCCCCAAGAGTCAAGATCCTTGAGGTCAAATTGTCAAGAGTCAAAATGAAAAATGACAGAGTCAAATTGTATTTAAGAAAATTGAAAGTTCAGTGTCAAAAATGTGTTCCGTTGTGGTTTTAAACCGCAGGGGCTCTTACCGGAGCCAAAGCCGTGCTTAACCGCAGGCTTTACTTTTTATCTTACTCGTTACCCTTTAATGGTAAATGAAGGAATGACCCTTTATATGTAAATGAAAGAATTGCAACCCTTTCAAATTTAAATGGTACATGTATGAAAAGGAAATGGTCCCGTCTGTATCCCTTTCTTACCTCCTTGGCCAAGGGCAGCTATTTTAAAAAATCTAACCTAACCTTGGTTCAGCACACCAAGTGTGGGAAGACCGTCTGTCATCACGGTAGCAAGCGACACGGGTTGACAACTGGTGTGGAAAAGCTACTGTGGTTTTGTATGGTACTAGCAATAGAACCATACACAACATGCACAATGATGATGAATGAACACACTCGCACTGACGGAGGGACTCAGGTGACCGGCGAAATATTCATCCACTACTGACGGCTTGTTGGATCATCGCGGAATTATATTAATATATCCACAGCGATTTTTGGTTCAAATGCTAAAATACAGCCTCTAAAATCGCCTCCGGCGTCACTAGAATGGTCTTGAAAAAGACGTTTTTATTTCATTCATTTTGTCCCTGCGGAGACCACAAACGCATTTATCTACATCAGATTCAGCCTGATTCAGCCGTCCAGTGTTCCAGTGGTTCTATTATATATTTAGCTATTTTTTCGCAAAAGAGGAGCAATCACTTGTGTGGACTTGCTACAATGCCCATCTTTGCAACTGTTTTCAAGGAACTTAGCAATCACAAGGTTATTTAGGGGGGTTGGACATACAGATAATTTCTAAAATTCTTTTAAAAAAACAAGCAACATTATGGCCTTCAAGACCGATGACACGTCTCGATCACTGTGAAAAGTACGGTGTTAATACCAGGAATACCTACCCAATATAGGGGACCATATTTTCTGTAGAAAGAAAAATCCCCCTCCCCTGAGCCATATAAGAAAAAATCCCAATTCATTAATGGTGTTTCCCACGGTGGTAGCAAAGTCAAGAGGTCACCAGGGGCCATCAAGGGTTGTGTGTCATGACGATTGTGATGAATCCATGATGCCGTGGCCATGCACTGAGTCACTGATGGGCGGGGCTACTAATATGAGCTGCCCAAAGCATACATCTAAGTCACTGTTTGCAGTTAAATGCTGCCTATGCATGAATGCACAATGTAAATTTGTCAGTGACAGGAGTGAACGTGATCGAGTTCCGAGTTGGGTATACGGTGGAGATTGACGCTCAACTACTTTCATACTACTAATGATTTCAATCAAATCCAATAAGTACGCGATCTCCCCTTCTCCATGTACTTGTGCAATCAAGCGAACCAACAAACAGGAATTCATTCAATCGGATTGATCGGTCATCTAATTGATGTTAAGACTTATGGTAGGCCCCTACTTGTGCAGTCAAGCAGATCAAATAGGATTTAATTGCCGATAAACTAGTAATAGTATTCTTGTCAAGGTATTTTATTTTTTATTTCTATTTAAACTTGTCTTTAGGCAGGGTAGGCCCCTTTTGTGCAGGACAAAGCAATGATTTCCAAGGAGGACTGCATATACATCACATGTACATTGCACAAATCATGTAAAACATTAAATAAAAAATAACAGGTTATATAAAAGACAGAATCAATAACAATGAGTATAATGAAACTACAGAGAATCTACAGCAGTACAAAATAAGCTATTGGGTTGTACAAATTAGATGTTTTAAGCTGAGATAAAACTCATTGTATTATATTACACGATAACTGAAGAAGACTGTTCCAATTTTGGTTGCTCTTAATTGGAAAGTACGTGTTCCTGCATTTAGATTTCAAGGGGTTCATAAAAGAGTTTGTGGTTTGATTCTGGTACCCTTAAAATGAATGGTGATAAAAGTGAAACTTGGAAGAAAGGTAAACTGGGGCAAGACATTTGAAGCATTTAAAAAATAAGCATTAGATATGGTTATATAAACCGATCATTAAGTTTGTTCCACTGATGTACACATCATATCTTAACAGGAGTTCTAATGTAAGCTGATTAAAATTATACGAGTATCTATTTTGAAAGAGTGGAAGTGAATTTATAAGATTCATTATACAGTTAGACCAGACAGGGCGCAATAGTCAAAATGTGGCATGACAATTGAATTGGCAAGCATAACCAGGGTATCTTTTGGAATATAATATTAAGTCTTCTTAAGAAACACCAAAACTTAGAAACATGAAGAAATATGATGATATGATCAGAACGGACATCAAAGGATAAAAGGTACACCAGATATTTTAAACGGCCGTTAAAAACCCTTTCAATAGATCAGTGTTACAGGTGAGAGAAGAAACATTTTGAAATTTATGAGGATATGACATGTACCAAAGACCATAAACTTGGTTTTCTTGGAATTCAAAGTGAGTTTTTTCATCAAACCATTTAGAAAATTTTGGATAAATTTGACCTGCAGTTCAAATTTACGAGTGTGTGGGTGTCTGAGTACAAAGAAGGAGTTTGATCATCAGCTATACATAGGACATTTACAGCTTAACCACTAGATTGAAAGATTATGACAAAAATTAATAAATAGAAGCGGACCAGTATAGAGCCTTGTGGAAAAATTCCAATGTTGATATGTTGAAGTCAGAAAGGGTAGAATTAATGTTTGATGCTGAATTCTGTCAGGAGATAGGATCGAAACCACTGAAGGCAGAAACCAGAATACCATTTTGTGAAAGTTATCATGAGAGGAGATGGTTAACACAGTCCCCCCCCCCCCCCCCCAAAGCCTTCTGCGGTCAGGAAAATTGCTCCTGTTTGGACGACCTTCATCCATATTTTTCAAAATAAAATTTGTACATCAAGCAAAGTATTGGCTGTGGAATGATGGCACGAACGAAAGCCAGATTGGTTATCAGAAAGAAGTCCATTGGAAACAAGGTACGAATAAATGATTGTACAGCTCTTTCGATGTTGTGTTTTGGAAATAAGTGGCAGAACGGAAATAGGCGATGTTTACCACATATGACCTCACATGTCGAATGTCCTGGAATCAACAGCTGACCGTTTCGGAAATCTGCACCGATCGCGTCTCCTGCTGGAAACTTTCTTCTCTACCCGTTTATCCTGGCTTGTTTTTCCTAGGTGTACTTTGGCTTTTTTCCATTCTCCGGGGAAAAACTGATGTACTAAGAGTTACAAATAAAAGCAAGGAGAATTAATAATATAAGGAGCGCAGGCCAGCTAAGAAGTTTTAGTGAAACCATCAAATCCGGAAACTGTTAATAGACATATCACATATTTGCTTAAAACAACTCTGGAGAAAACATTACAAACACTGAAAATGAATCAACAAGTAGAATGAAATTATTTGTAGGTGAGGGGCTTTTGGCCTTATGCGCAGCATGAAACTTATCTGCAATGCGAAACCAATAGAAGTGAAATAGTATTAAAGCATTGTAGCAGATTACTTTAGCAGAGATGTGAAAACCATCAGCAGTCTTAAAAGAATTGGAAGTAGATAGATGATGATTTTTGTGAGGTAGCAGCTTTTGAGAGTTAGATCCACAAAAAAATTTTTTTTTTTTTTTCGGAGTTATTTACATTTTGCAGCAAAGAGCAGAATAGAATCTCTTTGTGAGAAAGTGACGCATATTGTTGGCTTATGGCGAGACAATTAGCCATATGCCAATCATGGGGATCATAGATTTATGAGCCTCTCGCGAAAATAAAGTCAACGGTCTTGCAAACAGTAGAAATTCACTATTGATCCATTCTGGTTGTGGACTTTCACCCGTGTTCTTGAATGGTGCCATGAAATCAATTGCTTTACACAACAAATCTTGTCCCAAATATCCAAGCACATATTCACATCATTATGAGTATGAACTTGATAAAAGTTATATTTCTAATGTTTAACAAAGTCACTTTCATTAAACTTCTTATATGATCTTGTCTTTGTAACTTCTAGGAGGTGGTTGATATGGGCATGCAATTACGAACAAACATAAATAAGAGAATGGTTCAAATGAGACCTAGACTGGGGAACACCTGTGTAGAAATTGTTTCTGGCCGAGACACAAAAGCAAGATCAAGAATTTTTTTACTCTTTTTCAGTAAGCATGCTATGTCATATAGAGTTCAGTGAGCTGTGAATGGTTGAATAATAGTAGATACCTTATTAGATGGAAGATTTACAATATCAAGATTAAAGTCACCTACAAAATAAATATCATCGAAATAGAAGCACAATTTGAAACATACATCAATTTGTCAAAATAGTGAGGAGATTAATTTCAATCACCCAAAGCTTTCAACATCATAATGAGAAGATCGCTAATTTCACTGAAATAAACCATCCGTAATATAAAAGCAATGCCACCATGACTTGGTATATTCTATATTCTACATAAATAATAAACATCAATTTTAGGTCACTGTCATCCAATATCAATGGTGAGCTGAGCCATGTTTCTGTTTTAAACGAGAACATACATGTTGTTTGTGTGAAGAAAGATATTTAAATAAGCAACTTTGTTTCTAAACACGAATATTGATGGTGTGTGATCTTTATATCCCTCCAAGAAAACAGTTAAGCTCAATTAAATGGTTCATAACAGAAAGGGAGCGCAGTGATGGCATGTAGCTATAGAAACAGGACTAAACCAGTACGTGTTGGCATTATCAATAGTTACACAATTAAACATGAAAGGAAACGAACACTGAATGCATGAAAATGTCTGCTGTGGGGTTTACTTTACAAGTAATACCACTACATGTATATCATTAGAAGCATTTTCAAATGGAAAAAGTGTGAATGGATGAACTGTGACAAGAGTTTAAGACATTACAATTTACATGGAATCATGATTATTATGATTGATACTATACATATCCACGTTCTTATTGAACTATGGGAAATTGACATTTTCATCTCCATGAATTAAAGAATTTAATTGCTTTGCATATGAAGAGATGGTGTCATTTACATCATTATTTAAAGCATAATCAACATCGTCACATCTCATACAACTTTTTGTAGGGGACCTAAATTTGTAGTGTAAACCATTGACAGAGGTCTGAAATGTATATTTCACTGTCGGTTTCTGAAGATGAAAAGAAAATGTGAAACTGATGAAGTGCTGTAATAAAGTTCCTTGCGAGAATGGATGTTCCAGTTCTGTTTAGATGAAGGCCATCAGGTGCGAGGTGAAAGTTTTTATACTATCATTACTAATGAATGTCACCTTGCTACGGTCACACTTTGTCTTCATTGGGCATTATACTCATGAATCCATGCATTATGTCCAGCGTTGTTCTGTGGGGTCAGTGAGGAGATAAAGATCTGGGTTGCAGGTTCAGTGCTTGTAATCACCAGTTACAAGGGTCTCAAGTAGAGTGCAACACTCATGGTCAGCGGTTTTGTTTTGTTAGTGGTGATTTTTTATGTTGTCTAGTCCATTTGATTGTGTGTCTAACTGCGGGGGTGGGTTGTTCTTCTTTGATGAAAGCTGGGGCTAACTTTATCCAGAGTTCAAGCTTTGTTCCTGGGATACACTATTCAACACCTGGTACCTGTTTAGATAGGCGTCGAACACAAGGTTGTGGGAATGAAATCTCCTAAGACTGTACAGTGCGATTTCGTCTTGGTTGATGGTTTGGGGGCCATACAGAGGTGATGGGAAGTGGTTGTGCTGTGCCATTGGCTTGGGGAGGGAGTCGATTTGGTCCGTGGGTTTTGGAATTGGTTGGGATTTGTGAGTATGATTTCTTGTATTGTGATGGCTACTTATGCGTTGCGATATGGAAATTAGT
Source organism: Ophioderma brevispina (assembly GCA_023653785.1). Taxonomy (NCBI): domain Eukaryota; kingdom Metazoa; phylum Echinodermata; class Ophiuroidea; order Amphilepidida; family Ophiodermatidae; genus Ophioderma; species Ophioderma brevispina. The sequence goes on from JAMKCH010003990.1 coordinate 36,936, forward strand.
ATTGGGAAACTTCAAAGCCCAGCACAGCTTGATTCTTGAAATCTTTGATGTGCAAAAGAACCGCAGAGTCAAAATGACTTGCGAATAAGGGAATTAAGATATTTGGGAAAGAAATTCCGACTTGGCCGACTTCTTGAGATGCTTGTATTTCCAAAAGCCGGCGGGTCAAAATGACGCTCAGCAATTTTTCTCGCGGGTCTGAATCAAAAGTCAAGAGTCAATGATGCGGAACCTCGGGTCCACCCCGAAAATCCCTGTTCTCAAGTTTTTGTTTTAAAAAGTGTTTTTTGGTGTTTTTTACTTTTTTATGTTTTTTTGTGGAATTTAAAATGTGAAATTCTGGAAAAAAAATTCTCAAATTTTGAAAATTGGAGTCAGTATTCTTTTGTACATGTGCAATTTTTTCATAATCGTCACAATACTGCAAGTAAAACTTGTGTCACCCCCCTGGCAGATGGCAGTCTGGAACATGACTCAGATGACCTTTTTGGCCTTGTTCCATGACCTTTTGACATCATGCACATATAAGAACCCCTATTTCACCTTTACCCAACCCCCAATTCTGGTTTTCAAGAGACCTGAAAAATGAAAACCTAACCAAACTGGACACACATACATACACAATACCAACATGACCGTCAGATACCTTTGCCCTTGGTCTAGGTTACCTTCGCCAAGCATCCCACATATGAACGAACTCCTACCGCCCTAAAACCTCAAGTCTCCTTTAAATCGACTTCAACTTTTTGAACCTAAAAACAAAAACCGCTTACAAACTGGACACACATACACACAGACACACAGCCTGTTGAAATAAGCGGGCGCGGGGTGCAAATTTGCGCCCGTAGATCCATTAATTGCGCCAGGGTACGACCAAAATCTAGACACTCAGGCGCAAATATTTACTGTAAAAATGCGCCCGTCGCCTGGTCGCTGGAACAAACTACGGCTGTGTATGGCACGTATTATGCACAGCGACAAACTTCATGTGCAATCCATGGTGCAATCATATTGTTGTAAACTGTTAGGTAAACACAGTTTCTCATTTATTTTACCTTGTTTTCATAAAAAATATTGCAAAGAAAACTTTTCTTGTCTGTATTTATTCAATCCCAACCCAACGCAACACCGCTATCAATCAGATCATAGCCGGGTTCATAGCAATTCGGCACCAACGTCAACAGCAAGCTACCGGCTCTGTTGCACTGGTAGCAGCACAGTGATACCCAATCTACTCCGGCTCCGCTCAATTATATCTATAGTTTTAACATGGAAAAGGATTATGATACCAACAACGCTGCCTGCTTCATACGGGTGTTCCGATTGGTCAACAATTGTCTTTGTTACATCAGGCAAGCAATCAGAAAAGCTCTTTTGTAACAACGAAATATGTTAGGCTGAATTTATACTCGATCGCTAGCTTTTGCAAAAAATGGTAGGCAATTGGATAAAGTGAATAAGTTAAACTGATTGATTCGATAGGTCTATGGGTCGTGTAATATTGTTTGTCACATATAACATCATTAACATGTCACTAAGCCTGACAAGGGGTTGTCATTACATCATTTACATGTTTTTGGAAAATTGCCCCTGGTTCATTAAAATTGCCCCTGGTTCATTAGAAATTGCCCCTGGTTCCTGTTAAAACCCTGTGAACCAGGGGCAATTTTCAAAAATAAATTGCCCCTGGTTCCAGTCTGCTTATTTCAAGGCTTGTACAGACATGCATGCTCTTGCAAAATCCCCCTACTGCTTTTCAAGCCAGGGGGATAAAAACAGGGCCTGTCAGTAAAACAAGTGAATTTTTTTTTGCCTAAGATTCACATTTATACCAATTTGCGCTGACAATGAGACCCATAGTAAAGCAGACTTGGGGCAAATTTAACAAAAGCTTGCCTTTTTTCGACAAAACTTTGACATTGGGAAATTTTGTTTCCAGATGGAAGAAATTGGCCTAATTTTCCAACAAACTGAAAAAAATGAAAAGTCACCTACAGGGTGAGTCAAAAAAAACTTGACCCTGATTGTATCCGCCATTTTGAATTTTCAAGTAACATATATCTAACATATGTGATATCATCAGAAAGCTTAGTTCATTATCTTTAATTTGCTGCAAAGATCATTCACATCGGTTAGGTATAGACCGAGTTACAGTTTTTTTTTTTTTTTTTTTTTGAAAACCGGACTACTTGATTCAAAAGACTGTAGCTCGGCCTATACTTAACCGATTGGAATTATCTTTGCAACAAATTAAAGATAATGAAATAGGCTTTCCGATGATATCACATATGTTGTATATATTTTGTTTAAAAACTCAAAATGGCGGACACAATCCGGGTCAAGTTTTTTTTGACTCACCCTGTACATCTACACCAAATTTAGGATGAAAAAGGTCATTCACATTCCTGAAGGCTGAAAATTACAGCAATATTTTGATATACGCCCCTATGTTTACATAGCTTACACATAAATTTCACCAGAGGTTTATTCCACGATGACGTCATGGGGCGTAAAATACGACTACCGTGTTGTTCCTAATAAACGCCCCTGCTCTAATAAACGCCCCTGCTCTAATAAACGCCCCCCTACGACTTTTAGATAAACAATTCAAGAAAATGAGTTAAGCTACCCTAAATCAGCATAATTTAAAATGGCCTGGACTGGTCCGTAATCCGTATCCTAACTCGTTCGCTGTTGTGCACAGTTTGAATAGTTTAAATTAGTATGGCACTTTGAACCTCCGGGAGGTGCAAAAATACTGCGTGCCCTGTTCAGTTGTTGCGTTTGTATTATTGGTAATCAGCGAAAATAAGCGTGTGTAAGGTGATTTTTGCAGGACTTTTTACTTTCCATTTTTGACTGTAATAAACGCCCTCCCTTTTGAAAAATGCAC
>JAMKCH010003991.1:0-57320 GCA_023653785.1 Ophioderma brevispina
AATTACATTCAGTTTAAAGAAAATACGATAAACGACACTATATGAAAACACCAACACTTGTGAAAGTTTTAAGAATCTAGAATTGTTCAGAATCTAGCATTCCATGCCAGTGGAAAGTCGCGCACGGAAGGAGGTCAGTGTCATGGTGCCCCACATTTGTCTGTCGGCCAGGGAAGGTAGTTGTTAGTCAGGAGGAATAGTGGGCACAGCGGTTGGTGTAAAACGCATAAGAGCATAAGACTGGATAAGCATAAGAATAACCGGAGTATATACGGAGCATAAGCGCGTAAGAGCATAAGCGCATAAGAGCATAAGACTGCATGACCAATCGCATAAGAGCATAAGACTGCATAAGCATAAGAATAACCGTATATACGGAGCATAAGCGCATAAGAGCATAAGCGCATAAGAGCATAAGACTGCATGACCAAGCGCATAAGAGCATAAGACTGCATGACCAAGCGCATAAGAGCATAAGACTGCATGACCATAAGAATAACCGTATGTACAGCATAAGCGCATAAGAGCATAAGAGTACATAAGAGAAACCGTATTTACATAGCATTATGATGCTCATAAGCGCACAATATCAAAGTGTGTCTGGATTTTAATGCGTTTTGCATCTCTACAAATTGTGACGGGGTTTGCGACTCGAGGTCTGAAACCCCTATACATTTCTAAGGGCATTTAGGTAAAAAAAAATGGTCTATTTGACGATTTTTTTCTCGAAAATTTTGCAAATTTTGACCCATGTCTAAGGGTTTTCTGCCTTCAAAACGGGTGATTTTACAGAGCTTTTTCCTTCTTCTTCTTCTTTTCTAAATTGCAACCCTTATCCAAGGATTTTTTGGCAGAAAATGGGACCAATGTCTAATGATTTTTTGTGAAAAACAACCCATTTGGGAGGCACATCCCCATATGGCTTGACATGTCAGTATCCCCCTCCCCCTTTTTTTTTTTTTTTTTTTTTTTTTTTTTTTTTTTTTTTTTTTTTTTTTTTTTTTTTTTTTTTTTTTTTTTTTTTTTTTTTTTTTTTTTTTTTTTTTTTTTTTTTTTTTTTTTTTTTTTTTTTTTTTTTTTTTTTTTTTTTTTTTTGTATGGTAAATCGAATGCGTTTTACACCATCGTGCGCTTATGCTCCGTATAGGCTCCGTGGAACTTATGGGTTTTACACTCTTGCTCTCATGCGCTAAATGCTCCGTACATACCGTTATTCTTATGCTTAAATGCACACCTATGCTCTTATGCGTTTATGCTCCGAATAATTACGCGGTTATTATTATGCTTATGCACTCTTATGTTCTTATGCTCTTATATTGCGTATAATATACGGTTATTCTTATGTTTATGCACTCTTATGCGATTATTTCCGTATATACGATTATTCTTATGCGATTATGCACTTTTATGCGATTATGCTCTTATGCGATTATGCTCTTATGCGATTATGTTCCGTATATACGGTTATTATTATGCTTATGCACTCTTATGCGATTATGTTCCGTATATACGGTTATTATTATGCTTATGCACTCTTATGCGATTATGTTCCGTATATACGGTTATTATTATGCCTGTGCACTCTTATGCGATTATATTCCGTATATACGGTTATTCTTATGCTTATGCACTCTTATGCTCTTATGCTTATGCACTCTTATGCGATTATGCTCTTATGCTTATGCAGTCTTATGCGCTTATGCGTTTTACACCAACCGGTGGGCACAGGGTGGAAATGGAGTACAGACTTTTTCTATTGATCGATTTTTGTCAATGATGACCTACTAATAATTTCTGGAGGGTGTGCAAAATTTCGTGCGGTGGCATTTTCTAGAAATCCAACGTGGCCGCTATCACTCTCAAATTCATTCAAATGGCCATAATTTTATGCACTAGATCCCAGGTTTAAAGCACGAGGAATTTTTGGACGGTTATGACGTGATTGATCACAACATTACCATCAAATCCAATAGGCAACCCTAACACCCAATATGCCCTGAACTCATTCAAGTGACCATATTCATCAAATTATTTGTGATGGAGGCATAATTCTGCGCCCACTATACCCAGGAGGACCTCATATCTGACATTTCAAGTGTGTTTAACCACTATACCATTCAAGATGGAAGCCAATGTGACTGCCTTTTAGATCTTTCAAACCTACGAATTGTCATATTTCATAATAATTTGCAGTCATTCTAGATTTTAAGGCATGTGTCAAACAAATATACCAGATACGAGTTCTTAATCATCAAACATCCATCTCATACTTAATTTAAACTTAACTCATTTTGTATGTTTTAACTAAATACAATACCGATGTATCGTAATTGAAGGTTTTTAACGAAGGTAAAAGGCAGCCACATTGGCCCCCTCTTAACATTTTTGCTGTTAAAGAACAGAAATTCCATATAAGAATGCCAAATGGTCACATACTTATCCATACTTAATTTACACCTTTGTAATAAACATTAGTTGATGTAACTACATTATATACCATAATGGGGTTTACTTTTTTTTAAAGCGCTGTATTGGTTTGCCATCTTGATTTTTGAAATGGTCCATTACAGAAATGCCAAATAAGGTTTCTAGTGATCAATACATGTATCTCATAATATAAAGCATAAGCAGCCTAATAAACACCCGGACAAGCCTCTAAACTGGCAAATGTGCCAAACACTTTACTGTCCGGCTGCGTTGGAATGCATTCGAGAGGGGGTTAAAGTACATTGCAGAGTGCGATCAATGTCTCTACGCGGATTTTGTATCACCGGTCCGTACCTGCAGAATACGTTTTAGGTGTTTAGTATGTATTCATGTAGCGTAAATAGGTAAAATTGAAGAGTTAAGATCATTTTTCGGGGGGGGGATGAATCATGACTGTAGAGACCGAAGATCCCGGTAGACTAGCCGAACAACAGAGAATTAAGTGGGCTTACGAGCACGCAGAAGTGGGGGTGACCTGCGTCGCGGCTCTCTTCTATATGAGAATTTTTAGTGCTGGCAATGAAATGATGAATGGTTTCTGGGAGGAAGGTTTATCGGACAAACTTGATCTCTTGGGCGCTTAAAACATCGGAGTATCGAGAAATTTGTCTTCTATCGGAATACTGATACGCTGAGGTGGATTTATTAGTAGACGCGATTTAGACTGACTAATTGTGACTCATGTCACGTAGCTCTCACTCCTCACCTCACAGCCTATTAGGGTACGATTGAGACCATAGAATACAGGGATCGAGGGGATAGTGAGTCAGGCAAAAAGAAAATATCCAACGCCTAGTTTTGCAAATTACGGGGTTAAGGCGACACTACACCGTGCACAAGAGCTCGGTCTGATGGGTTAGAGGTCGTTCCTACAGTCGCTGTCAGGATTCGCGTCGGTAAGTGCTAGAAACAGATCTAGTTGGGGCGATGAGGAGAAAAGTCCGTAAAGCGGCTCAGATGTGGTCCGATCCCGTCAGGGGGGTGGTCTAAACTCCCCTGACTATGGGTGGGTAATCGCAAGGAAAGCACTCAGTTGGGCGAATGGAGCCTATACGGCATACATGATGAATTTATAAAACTGACCGAGAAGTAATTACTAGAATTGTTATAAAATGATTACACCATGGCGCACTACTCTCACCAACCCCCCACCCCCCCTTCATATTTTTGAGAGACGAGGGGATGATGGTAGTCCTATAAAGCGAGAAGGTCAGTACAGCAATGCCGTACCTCACCTGGAAATCCGAGCACGCCATTGCCAGTGGTCCCCTCATTCTTCGGTGTCACGCGATATTGGTCACGAAGTGGTCCACGAATTTCTAAAAACCCTCGAAGACTTTGTGAGGTGTTAGATACTATGAAATAATTGAAAAAAATGTTGTGACCATAATTCTTTTAAACTGAAAACATGCACCTCAAATCTAATTGAGTGTCTATCTATAGAACCGCTATAATAGCCAGCAAATCATGCCTTGAAATCTCCGTTTGCATCTTTAACACTTTTCGAAAATCGACCCGAAATCAGCAACTAAACTCGAAAAAAAATCATGAAACTTCCCTAAATCGATAAAATGAAATTTCATTACTGTAAAACATGTTTAATACTGAAAAGAAGTGGGATTTGAAGAAAAAAAGGGCGAATTCGTGAGTAAAAACACATCATTTTCGAAAACGAAGACGCCATCTGTGAATTGCGAACTACTTTCCGGTTACCCATCCCTGATTGGTCTAAAAGTTTGAATGACACCTACAGGGCAATTCCGATGGGTAACTAGCATTTTTGACAAAGAATACGCACACGCAAGACTGTGCGAATGCCTTGAATTTTGATTCATTTAAAACAAAAATGTGTTCTAAAAGCAGCCATCAGATTAGAAGAGTTTTCTGAAGGTGAGTGGATTCGATTTGGGGCCATTTAAGTATATTTACCAGTAACCATGGAGAGGTCCCTAACTAACAATTACCATTAGCTTACCTATGAAAACGTAAACCATATCATCATTATAATGGGAAAAATACTAACAAACAGGCAGACTCCCAAAAGAAAGCTCAAAGCAGCACAGTTAATAGTTTGGGTGAATTGCTGGCCTCGTGGCTTGTACGTATAAGACTTAGTAAGATAGCGCCGGATGTAGCGAGTAGGTTTTGACGCCACTACCGTCCAATCTGCGTGCTAATTCCCTTGGGAACAATACGTTGGCTAGTTTACTCCTGTTTGTATTCACGTATACCCTGGATAGATTCTGCTTCGTCGCTTTTTTGAAGTGAAATACATTTCTCCCGGTTTAACAGCCGAATACGCTAGAGACGACCACATTTTACGAATTCGGCTTGGTGCACTTTTCTTTAGTCGACCAAGAGCAACATGTAAGAAGAATGCCCAAAATTGTTTACAGCAAAACAGTTTAACCCTCTTTAGTATCGATGACCTTTTGCCGCCTTTACGTGTCCTGTAAGTTTAATATTACTGTAGGGGTAAAATATTATATGTTTCAAGATCACCAAGACTAATGTAAACTGGGTGAGAAAAACGTAATGCTAACATAGATTTAAGTCACCAACAATACGATCCGAAGATTCTCTTTGAAAAGAATCACCTGCGTTATTGATGAGATAATCTAATCTTGGTTCTTCTTTTAGGACTATGTTTGCAAACTCCCTGACGGAATCTTGGTCGGAGAGTTGGGGTTCCAGAGGAATGGAGGGGTGTGTGGAGCACCACGTTATGGCGGTGGCTCTGCCTGAACGACGCTGGATGTCCTTCACTGCTTCTTTGGCTTTCTTTGGATTCCTACAGCCTATTATGACCCTTGCTCCTCGACGAGCTATCAAAATGGCTGTTTCTTTTTCCAATACGGGCATTTCCACCTGTGAGTTGGAAAGTGAAAAGTGACTAAGCTTTCTTCGCTGGCTTCTTTATTGACGAATCTTCAGGGGTTAACAGGGTTGTTACGTTAAAAATATCGCATCCTGGTCACACATTTTAGTGAAGCTGTTTACCCCGAGTTTCGGTATCTGCTAGACGGGGCTTGAAATTGGTCAGCTTAAAAGTTTACACGCTATACAGAGTGTGCCCAAATGTAACATTCAGGGGGAAAAAAATAAAGCTTTCTTGTGTCAATCTTAGCTAAACTTATGCTGTATTACCACCTACATATTCCTCTATATATCCCCTTTTACCCCATCGCATTTGGGTTCCTAAATCCAGAGATATCAATTAAGTTAAAGAGTCTTACACCCTTCAAATCGAAATCAATGTGTCAATGACATTATAAATGTACCTTTGATCCTAACCAATGTGTAACATACATTTCAATTTGTTTTAAATGCGCCAAAATCGAAATAAAACTAATATGGTGCAAAGTTGTCAAAATACCATAGGAATTACATTTTTCCACATATATTGCACTCAATTTATAATTAGACCCATTTTTATTTATCGGGATTACTTGGTATCACTTGGTTATGATCATTGGTACATTTCTAATTGTTTCATTGACACGATAATTTATACTTGAAGGTAATATTTAGAAATTTGTGTCAAGTATTTTTTAAAGATATTCACGTTTTTGGCTTCCATATTGATTGACGTCATATTACAACCTTAAAAGTAATCAGAAATACATTTATTGTGTCTCACAACATAATCTAAGTACTTCATGTCTATTTTTTATCGCAGGTATTTGCTGTTATATAGCATACTTTAAAATTATTGGATTTGGCTTCCATTTTGAATTTGAAGTATGACTTAATGTTACAAGTGCCATACACTTGTTCATTGGATCCTATAGTACATCTAGTAACTCCATAGTTTGATAATATATGGTTGAATATATAATTATCATTTATGGCGACGTCATCTTGGATTTCTCAAAATGCTCAAGGATGCCCAGGTGGCACCCGGCAGATTCTTATTCTACACACCCTAATCTATCATTTCAGCAAACAAATTGTGTCCATACGGTCAGGGCATAATTTGGACCATATCCACCCAACTAAAAATAATCTGAGTTGTAATCGCAGGTTTTATTTACTATTAACTCTTTGTATAATATTGCAATAAACTTATTTTTTTTATTTATTTATTATTTATTTATTAGAAATTTAACCGTTTCAAGTCCTGTTTGGTTATTTTGTACAGGGAATCCCCATTGAAAACTGTCGTTCGGAGCGCTAAAACACGATTATGATATAGAACTAGTGGATATCATTAAGTCTACGCTTTCGTATGTGTCCTAGTAAATTTGAAGAGAAGATTTCAATAGCTTCCCACAATGCATTGCTTCCAATGGAGGTTTTTGTACAGGTACTGATGTGGGTCGTTAGTGATGAACATGGCTAAATTGACAGTACTGATCACAAACTTGCATTTTAAGAGCGTTTCATCTCTAACGATCCACATGGCAACCTGTACAAAAACTTCCAATGGAAGCAATGCATTGTGGGAAGCTACTGGTATCTTCTCTTGTAAATTTGTGGCTAGTGCGCGCGTTCAGCCATGAAATTGACCTTTTGTGCAGTAGTTCCTATTTTTGAACCAAGCTAGGGAGGCAAATTGTGCCGTCATACTTAAGATATTGCCCAATCAATCCAGGTCGGAAATATTTAAAGACACTATCAGTGATTTGAAAAATATTTGAAATTTGCAGGAATAGCTTCAAAGTGAAGGATAAGTCTATAGAATTCTCATAAGTTTTCTTTTCCAGCTGTATAGAATTGACAGAAAAGGAAGAAAACGGCAGTGTTCCAAGATACGATTCTCCATTCAATTACGTGTTGTAGTAAGTGTCCGTTCGGACAGTAATGACTAAAATCTCCGATTCTGTCCTTATTGGGTTGCTTCTGGTCTTATCATTTGCAGGGTATGTTAGGATACCTGTACTTGTTACATACATGCAAAAATCTGATTTTTGACGATTTTTTTCGATTTGCTGATTTAGCAAATCACTGATAGTGTCTTTAACTTTAGTTTAGGACCTACCTGTGTGATGGCGGTTTTCCCCCGTTTAATATTTTATCTTGATGTTTTTTACACATAATCCGCCGGTACAATCCCACCATTCAGCCAGTATCGGCAATCCTAATATCATTACAAGGAAAGATTAGAACACCAATACCAGCTAGGGTTATTAGATAGACAGGTGATATATTTGCTCTTTTTTCTTCTCCCTCCCATTTCTTTTTTGTAACGAGCTTGAATGTTGTTTAAGCTTCAGTTCTAATCAGTTCACTCTGTTTGTACTTTGATCGTATTTGCCTATTTGCCTGTGGTCTTGTTCCTTGACAGCACACTCTTAAAACACGTACGTTCAAAGCTGTTCACTATATATGACCTATGTGAATTTGACTGGAAAATCTGGTAACTTTGACTATATAGAATTAAAGGTGCATTTCGTGTTTCTTACACCTTCTGTTTTATTCATGTTCACTAATATTCTTGAGAAAAGTGTATTCACAAAATCTGAGTTGATTTCGATAATTGCTTGTTGCTTTCCTGTTACAGTCCCATAGGCCCTGTGTTGTAATTTCTGTTGGCCGTTTACGGTACAGAAAGTTCAAATTGCGAATTTCTTCCAGATACTACCACATTTGCACATATTAGGTACACATGGATTACTAAAGCTAACTTTTCAGATTGTTACGGGACTTCTCGTTTATGTCACAGGTCAGAAATACGTACCCTTTAAACACAAACAAATGACCTTGCTTGTCAGATGATCTGAATTTTATATAAAACACTGATTTATATGTTTTTAATCAAGATTTGTTCAGAATTTGATATGTCCAAAACAGTACAAGTCAATAATTTACACTGTTATGATCTTACCAATCTTAAGATTAATGTCATGATGTCCAGAGTTAAAAGAAGAGTTGCGTTCAACAATGATGTCATCACAGCGAAGACCCCAAAATGGCAGCATGCAATATATCCACCACGGTATATTATCCATGGAATCTTCTTCTGGTCCTGAAGATAACGTTTTTCCAGCAGTTCAAAACAATGGGGTTTGGTCCCTCAACGACCTAATATTCCACAGTATATCATTCCCTTATATATTCACCGCGATTTCTATCTGTCGCAATTAAAGGTGGTTGTTTTTCCGATTTATGTTTGTATTGTGTTCTCTACTTATATGAGAGCCGGCACTTGCACATACACCCCATCAAGTACCCGTGGGAAACAAACTTGCGGTTTTGATGGTAGACCAATAATGCATGTTGCAATCCCTATTCCAATCTGTGCTAATAAGATTTAGTGGTTAACCATTAAATGGCGGTTTTTTGTTGATATCTGGGAATGTAATGGATTCGAGGGCTCAAAGTTCAGAACGACAATGATAAAAATACAGCCTTTCTCTGATATCAAAATCATACTACTGTCCGGTAAATCAGGGGGGTCCCAAAGACGATCGTAACAGCCGCCCTTTAAATAGCCACTTTTAGGACTACAATTTGGAATCCTATTTTTCCCACATTTCTGTCTCAAGACGACAGCAGACTATAATTACAGCTTTACAGCTCTGGAGTTCACAAAGTTTATCTAAAGATAACCCCAAGCAAGGTAGACGAGTTACTTGCGACACGCACTTTGTGAACTGCATTGTTGACCTAAGCCCAAATCAACGCCCTTAAGGGGTAACAATACTTTATATAAACATTCATTCAGTAAATACAGTGGATCATGGTTATTCAGCATAAGTAAAACAAGCAGTGATCCCTCGACCATCCACTCTTTTTTCTCCGGTCGGCAAACCTGTGTTCTTTATTATTTGCTGTTATATTTGTCATCTGAGCTTTGCACTTACCAACCCTCACAGAAACTCATCGCATTCACCCCGTTCATCAGTTATACTTCCACGGGTCAACCTTGAATCACTGGTGAACGCTCATTTCATTTTGATGCTTCAGCTGTTTGGAAGTCGCTTCCAAACAGCATTCGCAGTATCATCAAGATCCAAGACTTTTCTGTTATGGCGTTCTGAGGTCTTAGTCCCCTCAATCGACGCTCTGACCTGGACAAAATTGCTACCGAAGTGTGTTTCTTGCTGTAACTTGTTATACAACCCCTCCTACCGAACAACATATCAAAAAGGTAGAAAAAAAGACGCCTGGCAAGACTTGCTAATTTGCATAATCCGATGTACCATTTTTGCCCATACTTTGGTTCTTATACAATATATTTAAAAGGGGACGACCCGATTAAGTAATAAAAGTTTTCATCTTGATAGAATGGTCGTCACCCTAAACCCAATCTGTAGAGTTTTGCTCTGAATTTTCAACCCTTTTCTGCACGTGAGAGCTAAAAACGTGATTTTCTTAGCCCTATATGTAAAAAATTATTCGGTCGAAGCCAAAATGATACATTTTCGCTCATACTTCCAAACCAAATATCATTTAGCCCTAAATTTCACAGGTAAATGAGAAAAATAGTAGCTTTCTCAAATACCACATGTTGACCACTTCGTGAAAAATTTTGGCGTATGGTGAACGATTTTATTTAGCAATCAGGCCACGGCCCTTTACTCTTGAGTCTTTCCTTGCTGTCCAACAGAGGACCCGAGGTCTTAGGTCTCGCCTTTTGTACGGTGTACCATCGCGCCAAAAAAAAAATAAATAAAAAATGAACAAAAAAAACTAAAAAATGAAAATCAATAAATTTTCGATTTTTTTAAATTTTTTTTTTCAGATTTGTTTTTTATAATTTTTTTTAGAATTTTTTTTTAGATTTTGTTTAAATTTTTTTTTAGAATTTTATTTTTTTTTTTTACATTTTAAAAAAATGTTTTTTTTTTTTAATTTTTCTTTTTTTATAATTATTAGAATGTTTTTTTTTTTTTTTTTTTTTTTGTTACTCATTTTTTTGGTTTTTTTTTTCCCGCCTTGTTTTTTACCCCTTTTTTTTTTCGCCTTTTTTTTTTTTTTTTTTAAAAAAAGTCCCCTTTTTTTTTTGTCCCCTCTTTCTTTTTTTTGGCGTCCTTGGTCCGTGCGTGTGTGCCCAAAAATGTATGTGGAGGGCAACATAAATTTTTCGCTAGATAAATGGCTTGAATTACCAATCCGGAAACCCGCCACGGATATACGAGCGTTCGGCTGTTTTGTTCTTTCTTTCCTGCTTTAGCCATGGCCCTGCCGTGCATGGGCCCATGGCTATACTGTAGCTATTCCGTATTGCATGTATTACTGCATTCGCATAACTAAAAGTCGCGCAATATTCTTCTCAGATTAGACTGGTTCACTCACCAAAATGTGATCATTTTGCTGTTGGTTGTGGATTGGTCTATGAAATGGAAGCGGCAGTATCTTATTTGAAGCGCTTTGACGTCACACTTTGACCCCCTAGCTTACTCAAAAAGCTCACTCTTCATTTCTCAATAGTCTGTGTGAAACGAATGGTTCATAGATACCACCCTCTCACTCCTTTACCTTCTTACCCCCCCCCCCCAACTACTCCCCTATTTTTTCTTTTCCCCAAAAGGAATTTCCTTTTTCTATACGGTTCTTACAACTTGTTAGTTTTGATCCTACTCCTGTTACACCCCGTTGCATTTAGTAAGTGATTGTCCGCAGGAACGCGTGGTAAAGGCCTCTCCTTGGTATAACAGGATCAGTGGCAGGGAGGGGCGAGTGCTCCATCTGCTCAGAACCCCCGTGGCCCATTGCCCCCGTCCCCGTCAGCCCCAAAACTGACCGTTAGTACAGTGTCTATAGAAAAAGGCCCCAAATTTTCCAGTCAGAAAATGCATCTCGCCCCTTCGCCACCCCCCCCCCCATGTGAAAAGGTTCTGAACAGGACTATAATATTTCTATGGCTTTTATTTAATTGTAAGTTCATCATCCTTTGCGGTCATTTTAGCGAAAAAATTGAGTCAACGCGGGGGTTCCGTCAAATCGGAAGGTGTGTGTGTGTGTGTGTGTGGGGGTGGTTGCCACCTGCTTAGACCTTATGTATAATGGCCAAATAGGTACTATTTAATTATGAATGCTACTATAAGTATACTGAACAATATTTGTCTATTGTTCTTATTTTTTAGATTGTGTGTATTACTTTCATTAATAATTAACTCACAGTTGTGACGTCCACTATGACTTCATATTAAAACGTTATATGTTTGTACTTATTTGAGAAAGGACATGTGGTATCTACACAGTGATATGCACACACAATTAGTTTGTCCCTTATTTACGAAAAATCGGGGTGGTGGTGGGACGAAGTGGTACACTACACAAGAAAGGTTTCTTTATAAAGATTATCTCCCAGTAGAGGGCCTATAACTAGTATATACTCTAATCATATCGCCGGATTTTGTCAAATCTTAATTGCTGCATGAGGCAGCCATCTTCCTAGATCTTGGTGATTACAACCTGCCATATGAACCCCCATAATAACTACATATTAGACATCAGATGTACTATGAGCATGCTGGTCGATATATTGCAAGCTATATTATTGGGGCTCATTATTTACAGTGCTTTGGGAGTACAATGACAAAATGGATGTTGATACATATTAATTAGCTCAAATTATTCCCATTTTTAAGTGTCCCGTTGGTGAATTTTTGAAATAAATTCTTATTTGCTTTGTTTTTTCGGGGAAAATAAAGGAATTGCAGCCTTGGAATTCTGTTGTTCTCTCATATTAAAAAAAAAAAGAAAAGAAAGGGGGACGTATGGTATAAACCAATTTTTTTTTTTTTTTTTAAGGCATTGCCTGGTCAGGGCCGAAAATTGGCTTCTTGCAACCCCTGGTTTATTGATCCAGTGTAATGATACTTGTGCAGTGCGCCTCGAACACGCCACACTTGCCACATTCATCATACTCAGTTTTTCTTTTTTTCAGTGAGGTAGGGGACAATGACGTCACGGGTGGCTAAACAAGACATTCACAAAAGCTTTACTTTTTTCTGTGATGAACATTGGATTAGGAAAATTTTCAGGAATGGGGCCCCCGCTTGGCCTTCGCGAATGGCGGGCGCTGAACAAGGAGGTTGCTGGAGGGGAAAGCTTTTGGAATTGGAATGTTTTGGTTAAAAGTGTTAAATTATTTGGGTGCAAGGTATCGAGCCCCCCCCCCCCCCTCGCAATCAAAATTATTGGGGTGCCAAGTCTCCCGTTTCCTAAGCCCCAATCCACAACAAACAATCAAAATGATCCAATTTTAGTCTAATTTTGTGTAGTTTCGTTTTATCGTGTTCCAAACACAGTGCATCTCAAATATATCCAGCCATAGAGATGTGTAGGCTACAGGCTACAGCAGCGTATGGCTACTTCACTGTCCGCAAGGTTCTTGTGTTCTGTGCTTGTTGCCTCCAGGACAGACCAGAACATGTTCTATTGCCTGTGTAGTCCTGTTCTGTTTTCTGCTTCCAGGTAGTCCACTTCTGCAAGAACTCAATCGGCCAGTTTGTGTGGGTATCCTAAAAAGATGGCGAAAGTAATGCATGTCCACAACGGCCATTCCCTAAAAGCAGAACAAAACATAGACTCGTCCTCCGGCCAGTAACTCTCCTCACCCGTGGCTGGTTCCCGCATTTGTATCCCCAGCCATTTATATTATATAGCGAAAATTTTATTTGCACTTCCAATTTTCTACGAACGAAGGACGCCAAAAAAAAATCCAAAGTGAAAAAAAAAAATCCAACGCAGAAAAAAATCTGTGGAGAAAATTCTTAAAAAAAATCTAAAAAATTATTTTAATTTTTTGTGAAAAAAATTTTTCTAAAAAAAAAAATCTAAAAAAAAATTTATAAAAAAAAATTCTGAAAAAAATTCCTAAAAAAAAACCCACAAAAATCTCCAGGTTAAAAAAAAATTAATTAAAAAAAAAACTTTTTTTTTTAATTTGAATTTTTTTATTTTTTTTTTTCATTTTATAATTTTTTTTTTTTTGGCGTCGATGGTACACCGTATTTTTGAGTTGGGTACCGGGTGTAGTGCATATAGGTTGATGATTCTCTTTCTCATTGACGGTCATGTATATATTCCATTCCGTCTCTTTGCCATTTAGATGTAGATCTGCAGCATTCTCAAATGATGCTTTGTAGTAGATCTTGTGCATCACATCCCCTAGCTGCGTAGTCAAGGTCTGTGAGATGCTGACTTTGGTGTCGTCTAGAATGCTTGACCGCCTTTTTATGCTGCTGTCCTGCCTATTACCTAGGCTATTACCCCTTTTTAAAATGTTCGCATACTCAATGACCCTCATTTCTTCTTTCCTGCTATCCACTTTTATCACAAGTTTGTAGAAAATTATCCACTTTTTAGAATTTGAACACCCAAATTCAAAATTTTCGCAGCTTATGTGTACATTTTTAACAATTTTTTTATAATTTAATGGCGGCAATTTTATAATTTCATGGCAATTTGAACTCTGGAAAAGAGGCACTTCCTATTTTAACTTCAGGTTTTAACATCATTGGCCCCCTTCTTAAAGTTTCATACTGGATGACCCCATTTTTATTCAGCATGTGTACCGAATGACCCCGTATTTTTTACATTTTATCTGAAAGGACCCGGGAAAGGACCCTATTTTTCACCTGGCCGAGGCACATATACCCATCACTTCGCATAGGGAGTGCCCCCGGCACTAGTTGACCAAATGTGTTTGAATAAATACTCTCTGATAATAATTTGTTAAATAAAGATCTCCCCATCCCGATTGCAGTCTGACAAATCATCTAGAATGCAAAATTAATTTTGGTGGAAAAATTGCGGCCATCTTGAATAATGACCATCACTTTCCACTTTTAATATATCAATTGCAAGTGCTACACACCTTGCAGGCAGAGTCATGCAAAACATGTTCAAATACTAACAGAAAAATGGAAAATCTCCCTAAACACGCATTTATGAGTTATATACCTTTGTCGAAGTATGGGCGTATACATCCACGTAAGATAAATGCAAATTAGTATGTCTTGCCAGGCTCCCCTTTTTCTACTTTTTGATATGTGTTTGGTAGATCTTTTTAATACTGCTAGTTACAGCAAGAAAACCTTCTGTAGCAATTTTGTCCAGGTGTACCTAGTATTTTTCATAGATTGAGTGGAGTATCTTCTGAAAGTTTTGCATCAAGTTATACGAACTATATTTTTTATTATTTATTATTATCAATGAGTACGAGTCTGCAATATTCATGGAATATTCATGGAATAAACATATTGGTTGAATAAAATTAACAACAGGCCTACAAATTATGCTAAAATTCACTGGATGTCTTTAGCCCATATTCAGACACCTATATATTTTATGGTTTCATATTCTGTGCACAAACTATATCTGTATTCTTCCAAAGTCCTAGACTTATTTGAGAGCAAATTAAAGAAATTTCATATTTTATTGAAATGGGACTTTAAGAGTTACAGGCCAGTCGCCAACATTCATTGCAAAAGTGATGAAGGTCGCCTCATGTCAGGTGATACAGCATGTTTTTTGATCATGATTTAGGTGAGCCATTTCACTACTCAGCATAAAAAGATCACTACGCTGCAGAGACTTCAATTATCCAAGTCAGAAATTATATCCTTCAAGCCTTGGATAACAATAAGGGTGTCCTGCTCGTATTGCTTGACATGGGTGCTGCCTTTACCAGTATGCTTAAATTCAGCATTGGTATCACAATTACAACCCTCTCCTGGTTTAGATCATGGTACTAATTGTTAGAGGTACTCTGTCCAAGCATATATTTCAATTACTCTGCTCTGCAGCTCTGTTCCACAGGTGTCTATTGTAGGTCCACGAGGTTTCATATATACTCCAGTTGGTGACGTTATCAAGAAGCATAATGTGGTTCATCCTGCATGTAAGACCTCGTGGAATTAGCCTAGCATGAAATCTTCTATAAGAGGATCAAAGGATTATAAGGATTGTACAGCTTTATTCCGTAAAAGAGACTTTACTCTAGTCTAACTCATGGATATCTTACACCAAGGACAGACCCATAATGTTAGTTTTAATTCATAAGCTGATGAAAATCAGCTTCTGAGAGTTTGATCCTAAAGAATACCAAGTGACTGCAAACTTAGTTGTTGCATATCTAATTTAAATACCTGGATATCTCCGGGGTTGGCACGATTTTTCACTGATTTAATCGCGATTTTAATCAAATGTTCTTTCTTAAATCACTGATTTAAATCAGGTTTTAAAAATGTTCATGCAAGTGAGAACCAAATACCAGATTTGTGTATAGGTATGTTTTAGTGTATTTAAGGATCGAGTTATTTTGTTTGCTGACACACCTCCTAGGTACAAAGTTAAATCAACACATGCGCAAGTCATGACATCGCGGAAGATTTTTATTCTTTGAATTATTTGTCTTGTCATGGTCATCTTCATCATCAGTGATAGACGAAAACGAGTTCAATATAAAAATATACAGAATAGATCAGACTGATACTTGATTTCAAAAGTCCATATTTTATTTACATACGTATTGGTTCTTTCTTTGACATGTATATAGACTTCGTGGATGGCCAATACCTATCAACAGTAAGACAGACATTTGGAGGGCCTTTTAAGCAAACGACCAACCTGTCCTCAATTTTGACTTTTAGAGATACATAATTTTAATGAAACGTGATGCTAAAGATTCATGACTTTGACATGTTTGAGTGGTTTTATTCAGCAGACCGCGGATCATGGTGTTAAAACACAAGAAAACACACGCCGGAATTGTTTCCCTCTGCATCCACGCTGTTTGACGGTCGGTGCTGCGTCGAGATATGATATCGAAAATTAGTAATATTTGAAATGTTACTATTTTTCGATATCGAAATTTGGTAGTATTGTGTACATAAAATTACTGTCCGCCACAATTCCTTTTACTTTAAGCGACCAAATAGGCGCGCGAGTACCTTTGATGCATACTTGTGTGTTTCTTGGCCGTTTCTTTTGCACGGTATCATGATATGTCCGGTGGGAATGCTGGTGTATTTTTGCCGCGGGAATTGTGGCTTGACTGTTTGCCGGTTTGGCAAGAGATAAGTCATCCGGGCTCTATTAGAGTCCGGGAACAATGGTGAACAATAGGGCAATCGATTCAGTTGACTCTTCTCGCAACATTCCATGCGGAGCGGATTTATTTATCAATAGCCCCGTTATTTGCTGGAGTCAATGAATCATGATGTACATCCGTTGGTCACTGATATTCAGGGCAAACATTTAGATGACATTTAATTCATTTTCTAGAAAATGCGCACATACTAGACGTGAGAACACACGTAGAACTGATTTCTATAATTTTAGAAAAATTATTTCGGAAGAATTATACTTTCCAGGGTGCGCCACCTTCCTTATCCGAGCATCTTTTTCACTTTGGCCTCATAGCCTAATACAAGAATGATTTAATCCATGCTAAAGAACTAGACTGTGTGTCTTGACATTTTAAAAGATCCCCGCTTTATTAAAACATTCGCCGGCTTCAGATGTTCTAGCCACTGTCTAAGAGTGGAACTGCATGAGAGAATGTACCATATGATGATCGCTTATGTTATCTTTGTGAAAACGGTGAAGTTGATTGTGAAATCCATTTTCTTTTTAAATGCAGTTTCTTTCGCAATATGAGAGTCAAATATTTTCCTTCATGTCACAATTTTCAACCAATATTGGAAAATTTTGTCAATTGCATGACCTCATCAAATGAAAAAAAAAAAGATTTTCTAGCCAATAGTAGCTAAAGCCTGGTAGTTGAGGTTTTCTTACAAAGTGATGGCCAAAGTATACCAAATAATAAAAGTATTTCTTATCATAAGTAACTAATCCCCGACTATATTTGAATTTAGTGGCTGTATGTTAAGTTTATTTAGACATAGAATTCCTCCTTGGAATGTAAATTTTGATGAAAGAAAAATGGTTCTAAAATTACATTTTATATAGCGATTGTCCATCGAAAGTACATGAGCTGAATCTTACAATTTCCATTACTTCGGCGTGGGATTCCAGCTAGGTCAAAGCCAAAATGGTACTAAAATGGACATTTTATTGAGGCAATGACCACTGTTTATCAAATTATACTAGCAAACTTTTACAGTACTTCGGCATAGAATTCCAGCTAGGAATATCAGGTAAAAGCGAAAATGGTACTTTATGGACATTTCCGCATTCCGGGAAGCACTTGAGCTGATCGATACAACTGACAGTACTTCGGCATAGAATTACGCTAGGAATATCAGGTAAAAGCGAAAATGGTACTTTATGGACATTTTATAAAACGCGACGATACCCGCTTATCAAAATATATAGCAAATTTTAAGTATTCCGGGAAACCCTTAAGCTGATTCATACAATTGCCACTACTAAAGGATTGTTTGTGTGTGTGGGGGGGGGGGCAAGCCCTCCACTTTCAAATGTAGAGGGGCCGTGGCCCCTGTTCCGCCGCCGCTGATGTGAAATTCCATGCCGAGGTATGGTAATTGTATGAGTCAGCTCACGTGTTTCCCGGAATACTGAAAGGTTGCTATATTTTGATAAGCAATGGGCAATTGCTATATAAAATGTCCATTTTGTGCCATTTGACTTCATCTAATGCTCCTAGCTTGAATTCCATGCCGAAGTACTGGCAATTGTATAAATTCGCTCAATTAGGTGATGGATGTGCACTGAAAATAGTTTGATAAGCGTGGATAATCGCTAAAATATACAATTTATGACAATTTTGGCTTTCACCGGATATTCCTCTCTGGAATTCCATGCTGGATTACTGACAATTGTATGAATCAGCTCAAGTGTTTCCTGGAATAGTGGAAGTTTGCTAGGGTATTTTGATAAGCGGTGGTCAATAGCTTTATAAAAAATGTCCATTTAAGTACCATTTTTTGTGTTTACCTGATATTCCTAGCTGGAATTATATGCCGAAATATTGGAAATTGCATGAATCAGCTCATGTTCTTTCTGGAATAATGAAAGTTTTGAATCATAGTTTGATAAGCAGCCCGATAATCGCTATATAAAATGTAGAACTATTTACCTTTCAACAAAATATTCTAAAGTGAAATTATATGAACAAGTAAACTTAAGAAAGAGCAACTACACTAAAATAACCAGATAATAGTAGTAATGTTAAGAAACATTTCTATTATTTGCACTGACCTCTACACATGGATAGCGGGTCTGATTCACCGAGTGTCACAACAGGAAGTTGCTTTTCTACCTTGGTAATATAGCGGGAAACAATGCATACACCTTGTCAAAGTTAAAGGAATTTGGTATAACAATAGAACATCTGTGTGGGATATGCATTGCTTCCCGCCATATTACCAAGGTAGAAAAACAACTTCCTGTTGTGACACTCGGCGACCATTCAACTGTGCGGCAGCCCGCTATCCATGTGTAGAGGTCAGTGATTATTTGGCCTACTTTGGAGGCCATTTTGGCAGCCATCATCGATTGTGGGAATCGTAAACTACCAGGATTTAGCTACTATTGGCTAGAAAACCATTATTTAAATTAATCATTTATGTTTCTACCACAGTTTGTGGCTGATATGGCATCTTTTATGAGTTTGCATACTTTGGCAGCCATTTGGACACCATCTTGGATTCTTTCAAATTGATTTCTGTCAGTGAACTATACATTCTACCAGTCATAAATATAACTTGACTCATATGATTGCAATGTTTCCACTCATTGCTTTTTACAACCTAATATTTCAAATCTTATAACACACACATTCGAAATTCCATATCGGACGCAATCGATTGGGTATATTCGAACAAACTGTGCAGTCACGCTTGCAAACGTTATTGTTACGATTGTGTCTTGTCCTGTGTTGGCAGAAAAGAGCTGTAGAAAATAATAATAAATATAGAATATCCTTTGTAATTATTTTGTAATCCATTGATCAGTGCATAGAGGTAGGAGAGAAGGAGAAAGCTCTACCCTAATTGCAATACGCAACGCCAATTATCCCAATTATACCACTTGGCAACTCATTGTAAAAGCATTGACCAACGAAGGTCACTTCTCGGCAGGGAGTACTCTTTCATCCCTATGATCATCGCCGACAGAAGCCGGCCCTCTGTTGATGATTTCGTGGAACGCTCAGCTGAACAGGTCATGACCTGTGCGCAGAAAGGTATATCCTCGATGCGCCGCTCAGTGGTTTGTTTACATGTGGAGTCGAAAACAAAGAGATTGAGTCGATTGCAGCCAAAATTCTGAGTATTTCAGTCCAAAAAAGTGAGGTGAGTTACATTTATTCTAGTTTTTACTCGTGCTTTTCGGCTTTTAAAAACTTGAATGTTTGTAACGCCGTATTTCTTAAAGTATGATATTTGGAGACGAATTACGATACACATATTACGATACTTGTGAGAGTTCAATATATGATTTCCTTGTCTTCTTTGTCTTTCATACCTAAGAAAATACTGATTGGAAGTTTCATTGATTGATCGACATATTGATAGTCTTACCTTGGGACTACCATTAGCATCCTTAATGTACACGAGCCTTTCTGATGTTACTCCGATCATAACTTTGACTTTAGTAACCCAAAATATTTTCTTATTTCCTTCTGCAAGTAGACCAGTTACTTTATATTTGGTCTGTAAATCCACCTGAATCCATGGATTAGAATCAGAACGGTGATTGGCCCAGAATTTATCACCGTTAAGTCTTGCATATTGTGCAATGCGATCCCAATCGGAATGCGGAAAGTAAGAAGAAGCTGTAATGCTTGAGTCTGGAATTTCCCCGCTTTCCATACCAAGAGGTCTAGGACTGAGCATTCTATACAGGGATAAACACAATAAATATTCAGATTCGAAACAATATTTTTATGACCAGTGATCTTTAGAGAACACATTAAATTCGATAAGCAACCATATCGGCCTACTTGCGGAAGACAAAGCAGTTCCAAG
Organism: Ophioderma brevispina; assembly: GCA_023653785.1. Lineage (NCBI taxonomy): Eukaryota > Metazoa > Echinodermata > Ophiuroidea > Amphilepidida > Ophiodermatidae > Ophioderma > Ophioderma brevispina. The sequence continues at coordinate 20,340 of JAMKCH010003991.1, forward strand.
CACACGCCCCCAAGTTCGGGAATCGGGGCCGCCCATCCTCCAAAAAAAAAGTTGAGTGCCCACCCCCCCCCCCCATCGAAATTCAAACATATCAGATACACCTAGCTCTTGGGTCGAGGGGACAGTACCACGCAAATCCCTCATGGGAGGATCGAACCCTGGTGATTGATAGTATTTCAAAGCTTCAGTTCAAGTCCTTACCAATTGTCTAACCCAGGCTGAAAAAATGGGGGATTAAAACCATATGTAACTATATACAATCTTTGTATCATTACAGAAATGCCCAGAATTCATAAAAAACCACATTTACTTTTAAGAATACTTTATGGCTATAATTAATATTTCATGATGTATACATCTTGTTAGTTTAAAGAGACCTCGGAGAAACCGGCTTGGTGATCATATCGCTTCTGTATTACAACCACAACCTCATGAACATGATCATGCTATTTTATTGGACGATTCCTATTACAAGTACTATATCCCCAGTAAAAGAGTTCGGACTTTTTCCCTACAACCTCTCCCCGAGTCACAGTTAGGGTATGAAACAAACACTAACACAAAATAAACTGATAATTAAAATTGAGTCTAACATTTCAATTTTTTTTTAAGCTTTAATTTAATATTTGTGTATATTTCAGACCCCAGAGGCACCCTCACGCTCGTTCATCACGTACAGCATGCATTTTCTTTGTTTTTTTACCGATACAGTACCTTTCTATGCACAGCATATAGTTTTTTAGTTTTCCAGTTTCTCTTATAATGATTCTTTATAATTTACACTTATTCATGAGGCTTGTGTTTCTTATCATATTGTTATTTTGTCATTGGTACTGAACAAATAAATGATTGATTGGACGTCATTGTTGTTTACCACCCACCCCGCCGCTTATCCATGAGTATCTCCGATTTCTTTGTATAGCAGGGACGGTGGTAGAATCACTTCGCCTAGAAAGCGAGAGGGTCCGGGGTTCGAGTCCCCGTACAGGCGATACGTCCGAGGTTTTTGCTCAGATGTGTGTGCTATTATGTTATAATTGTTCTAAGTGCGCGATGCGTGTTTCTTCCTACGAAATGCGAAGTAAGTATCAGAATGAATCTCGTGTACTAGTTTGTTGCAGTGTATGATGCGTGAAACCTCTATATTCTTAAAAAAGTTCTCTCCTTTTATGTTATGTTATAAGTCTAAATGTTGTGTTTGTATAAATTTCATTCATTTTCAAAAGGTTTAGCATTATTAGTAATGTTTTTAATAATTTAAATAATCATTTGAAATGCGCATAGCTAATCCAATTGATACTGATCAGAACTGGTATTGCCGAATTGCTTTTGGGTTTCCTCGCTTCCTTCATCACATTGTAGATAATGAAAGAAGACATCCACGCTTTTAATAGCTTCTATATGAGCCACTTTATGACTATAATAAGCTTATTTCACTGACAACTCAATCCATTTGATCTAAACCCAAACGAATGACGTAATAAAATTCAAATGAAATGCATGATTATTCCTATGCCTGTAATTATCATTTTAGTGACTCATTTAACGAACTTATTAAAAATACAGCTTCCAACTTTAGTATATACATTTCAAACTCCCGCAGAGCCTTGATAAAACAGTTCAGAACCCATTACCGAATACTTAAACACTCTCCCACAAATTTTCCATCTTAGCATTCAGTGAAACATGGTTCTCGGATAAACGAAACACACACTGCCCCTCGCCCACATTGATGTTATAACCTCGTTCGGGAATTAATAGAGATTGTCGAGATGAGGCGGCGTCGCACTATATGTTTCTACTGAACTCAATTATAAAATTCGTCATGACTTAAATTTTGCCCTCTAATCCTGAACTACGAATCTTTGTTAATTGAACTTAATATCCCCACTAAAACCAAATAATCTCGTTATTTAATCAACCACCTGACACCTGCTTTCTGCGTATCCCATTCAATTGTTAACTTAAAGGCCGACTCAGAGATTTTCCTGAGGAGGGCGCCCTACATTTCCAACAAACATCGTGTTTTTTGCATGCACAAATGCTTGTCCATATATTAATCCCTGTTGAAATTGCCTAACTTTAAATCGAATTCCTCATATAGAAAATCACAACTTTGTTTTAACCTCCGGAGCCGGAATTTTTGTATACACAGTATCCTATGGGACGCAATACTACAACCACATAATTTTACTGCATCAAAACGAAAACTCTCATTCCCAATCTCACATTTCGGAATTGTGCATTTTAGGTTGATCTATCTTTAGTTCAGTTGACTATTTTCATTATTACACCAAAAATAATATTTCGAGAAATCTCTGAGTCAGACGTTAAGGAACTCTATTACCTAAATAACGAACATAAAGATGCTTTTATCTGTTGTGACTCAATTTTTGATCTTTTTAAAACAATCTCGCACCATACCACCAAATGATTTATTAAAACATTTATTCGGGCGTCATTTATTCCTTAATCGATAAACCAACGCGCGTTACCACTTAAATCTTCCACTTAATTGATAGTAATATTTACTATACTCTTGATAACAAAAATAATTCAGGGATCTTATCACGATATCACTGATCATTTTCCTGTTTTCCAGATTCTAACTACTAAAAATCAACCAATTCTAATTCTAAATCTTAATAATATTATAACGACTCGCCAAAATGATTAGAGTTATAATTGCCTTATTTGAAAGAATTAAGGCAACTAAACTGGAAAGGGGGGTGGGGGGGGGGGGTGATGTTACAACTGTGATTCTGGCAAGACGATTCTTCTACAACCTATTTATTAATAAGTTCTCAATCTTATATGAAAACACTTACCATAAAGTTAAAGAAAATAAACAAACGTAAAGAGGCTAAACCTTGGATCACCAATGGCATCATAAAGTCAATAAATACTAGAAAAATTATACAAATATTTAAACACCCCAACCGTGAAAACTAAAAAAAATATATTCATTATAGGAAATAAATTAACGTATCTAAACAAAATGTCGCGCAAAACCTACTTTTCACAAATTAAATTTAACTCTATAAAAACATATTCAAAAACCTGGAAAACTATTAACAACAGCCTGGCAAACAAATAAAAACGCCAATCCAACATACTTTATTGATGGTTCTACAAAGGGTTCTGATCCCAAGGACATTGCGGAGAGTTTCAACAAATTCTTTGGCTGAAATTGGGCCCTAAATTAGCTGGTCAGATCATTCTTCATCCAGCTCCCATGATTTCCTAAGGCACCCTTTGAAAAGCCAGTATTCTTCAATCCAACAACACCCAGAGAAATCCTCGATATTATCTCCAAATTTAGGACTGTTAAGAGTTTCTGGTTTTTGATGACTAAGTCCCGCGTATAAAAGAAATTTCCACCCTTCTTATGTTACCCACTTGCCCATGTCTTTAATCTTTCCCTTTCTACTGGTGTTTTCCCTGCTGATTTGCAAGTTGCTAAAGTTATTTCCAGTCTTCAAGAAGGTACTCCGCATATCTTTCCAATTACCGTCCTATTTCACTTCTACCGTGTTTCTTCTCTAAAATCTCGAACGCCTGACTACATAGGCCTTGACAACTACCTTCCTCTCTTCCATAATATCCATTCACACCCAAATTCAATATGGTCTTCAGGAAAACAGCATTCCAACTGACCTGGCTCTTCTTGATATTCTAGACAAATCTCTTCCCGCGCTCTCAATTGATCATCATACCATTGGTATTTTCTGATCTATCTAAGCGTTCGACACCATTGATCATTCTATTTCCTCCTAACCAAGCTCTCCCACTCATGCGGTATACGCGGACCTCTCCCTTATCACTTCTAACATACTACCTTTCCAATCGTCAACATTTACTGTTTTGAGACTCATCCCTCTGGTCGTCTACCTGTTCAATGCGGTTCCCCAAGGCTCTACTTGGTCCTCTTCTTTCCTTATTTATGTGAATGATCTTTCCTCATTCATCTGCCTTCTCAGTCCTTTGTCCTTTAGTGCTTTTTGCAGATGACACCAACCTTTTCTTTCTTTCCCCATCCAACTTAGATACCTCAATTAACACTTTCAACACTGAAATGGGTTCAGTTCCAAATTGGTTTAAAGCTAATAATCTCTCACTCAAGGTTAAAAAAAACAAATTACATCACTTCTCCAGAAGTCCAACACCTCCTAAATCTGCACATACAAATTGATAATACTAAATAATCCCACAAATACACCAACATTCTTAGGAGATTTTAATTGACAACATATGATTGGAAAGACCATATTTCCAAGATCACAAACCAGTCTATAGGAGTAATGGTTATTTTAAAGAACTAAAACACACACTCCACCTGATATCTTGTCACTTCTATAACCCTGATTCTTCCATATATTTCTTACAGTGATATTGCTTGGGCAACAGCGAACATACACTCATCCATCTCACTGTCCCCTGAACTCACTAATCCCACCCATCTTGATATACTATTTACCTTCAAAAACAAGCCATCCGTATTTGCACTGGTTCTTTCTCCCCTCCCTATTTATGCTCATACCAGCCATTATTCCATAAATTAAAAAACACTTACATATCTTCCGATATAAAATCAACTCACAGATCTTCATGCAACCGCTATTTAATAATAACCTTCCAAAATTCATTTGAAAATTTTTTTTTCTTTAAACACAGACATCAATAATTATAACACAAGACATGCAACAAATTTATTCCAATCAAAGCTACTTTGAATTTAACTAATTCTCAATTAAAAAAAAACTCCTGTCCTAGGATCTGGAATTCGCTTTACCTAAACTTACCATCCTCAAAATCTGCCATATTATTTAAACAATCTTTAAACAATCAAACTTATTTCTACATACTAATTATGCACATATTTTTTTTTTTTTTTTTATAATGTTTAAGATTTATTTTATCAAATTTTCTACCTGACTGTTAATCAGTAACTTCCTAGTGTTTGTGCAGATTAAACATTAATTAGGCATTTCATTAATTCATTTCGGGACGAGCGAAGAACAATTCTCAATTTGTAGCCTACGTATCATCCTTTAGGCCCCAGATCGTTTGCCTTATTTTGATTTTTTTTTTTTTCATACAGATAGCCTCACATCAAGCTTTGCCCTCTTTACTTCTATGTTTTTTACCTTATGTTATTTACAATGTGATCACTCATGTTACCAACCTTGTCCTGTCCTTTTTGTTCCGTCTTGTTTTTATCTTGTTTGTTTTGTCCTGTTCTTGTTTTGTCGCACCCTTGCTGGCTCACCAATAAGTTCTATCTCCCAATGGGTGGGGGGTCAATCCTAAAGGTCACTTGATCTTAATGGCCCCTCCCACACCCATCTTCTCCATTTTTTCTAATACTATGATATTATTATAATCGGCTATCCAATGATTTTAATAACCTAATCTAATTCAGCTTTGTTATGTATGCTAATATCATAAGGATAATATTTTGACTTTTCAATTAGCCCACTTGCGTATATTTCATCTGTCCTTTAACATTGTATTTTAATTTTAATATCATTATATTGTATTTACTTTGTTTTGTTTAAATCACTGAAGATGTGGTGAGACTAAAACTGAACTTGAACTTGAACTATAAATTGATACATTGTTAGGCTTGCGGGTAGCATCGACTTCGATCTCGTACACTGTTTTGTTTGTTTGTGTTGTTTACCCCGACCGCTTAACCCTTAATATACGTCTAGCCCTATTTCCTTTCATCATTATCTATTGTATCCTCAGCACAAACAAACTCTCCATTGACGCCTGTATAGAGATTCTAGTGCAGTCACCAACGCTGGTCACATGGCAATTCTGCATGTGTAGACATCGGGTGACTGACCGAAATATACACACAATCGAATGTGTGTACATTGTACGGTCATGCAAACCATGCTTGACCCGCGCCACAAACACGTTTCCGCTCATATATTAGACAGCAAATCATACTCCGCTTGCAATTCCCATTTCAAACTTGGTTCCACTACCGGGAAATAGCCATGCATATTTCCATTCTCACCTTAGTAAAAGTGAATGTCACCTTGCAATGATGACAGTGTGTGTTCAGGAATGATCTAAGTAATACCGACACAGATATACATCTCACTAGTCACATTATGTCGCGCATAATCTACGATTATTTAGGAGTACTTTTTCAACCCTCAATTTCCGGTATTGACTCATGGCGCAACGTTACAAACATAAAACAAACACCAACACTCAACAACGGAAAGTCTTATTTAAATTCTGTTTTCAGCTTCCGATAGCCGAGACCATACCGGATTTTCGCATTATCATTGCGCATATAATTTTGACAAGCTGAGGTCTAAAAAGTCTCTCGAACGTCATGAGGAATTTCCAAAATCTCCCCAAGCTGTATCACAAATATGACGTCACAATTCAGTAATGAGAGTAATGAGCGGCGCTCTTCATTTGTAAATTGTATTGAAAGAAGTGTGTACGTGATTCAGGGCATAAATTGAGATGACATTTAATTCATTTTCTCGAGAATGTGCACATACTAGAAGTGAGAACACACGTAGAACTGATTTCTATAATTTTACGAAAATTATTTCGGAAGAATTATGTACTTCCCAGGGGTGCGCCCCCTTGGTCCTTTAATCGACCATTTTTTTTTTTTCGCTTTGGCCTCATGGCCTATAATAGTTTTCGAGTTACCCCTCCAATTGGCACATTCACAACAAAAAACAACCACTTTTATTTGAAGGATAAATATGTGAAATTTAAGAAAATGATGGTTGTGGTTGAAATATTTGGTGGTAGGGATGATTTCTAGGCCGAAAAATGCATTTTGGGGTGCAAATTAAGCGAATTTATGTTTAAATTTTTTTAAAGTAAAATATTACAATCCCATTTTTATGGCATCCTTTTTGTTATTGATATAGGTTTTATACATTGCATAAAGGGTTCAGGTAATACTCGTTGTGGTGACATGTGATAAAAAGGATGGTTTTTTTTTAGGAAAAAAGGGGATTCTAGACGCTTTATATATTGTATAAACAGAAATCTATAATATAAATGTCAGAGGTTGATAGTATTGCATCATGATTAAAATTTGTTTTGCTAAGATATTAATCAATCTTTATTTTTTCAAGTTTTTAGCTCAAAAACTTGATTTTTTGACCAAAAACACACCCCTGCCACCAAAGTTTTTGGCCACAACCATCATTTTTTTAAATTATTTATTACTATCTTTCGAATAGAAGTGGTTGCGTTTTGTTGTACCGAGGGGAGGGGTTGTCGACAATTATGCAGTCCAAACCGCTCCAATAATAGGCCCTCCACAACATGTGTTGTGGGGTCCAGAAACTAAACACTTTTAAAATGTTATGTTATGTCGCAATTTGACAATGTGTATTCTATCGTTTGAGATACGAATTCTTAGAATAGCTCCTCTGGCTTCTTTTGGTATAGGAGGCAATTTGATTTATACCAAATTACTGGGGTTGCTACCTGAAAAAAGTATGCCGAAACATTTTAAACAATGTTTAAACATAAAACATGACGAATAAACAAACAATTCCTGAGTCTTAGTCCTCCACACGGCCTCCACCACGGCAAGTCTACAGTCAGACTTTGTGTCGAATGTGTGAAACAACAAATCAATTCACCTGCCAGTCCCGGGGAGGGGTACTCAACCCAAAATTGGGTACAGTGCGTCCACCCATGCTTATAATGACCACTTGTACAACTACATGATCCATTTATATAGTTGTTTTGGCAATTTGCCGATCCATTTTAATTTTATAGTTAACTTTGAAATTTCGCACCATTTTCTGGGAACTTAGAAAAAATCGCCCATTTTCCTATTAATTTTTTTCCGAAAATGGGAAAAAATTCTTGGGTGATACAATCACGTCCGACTTATATAGCTGCACAGAAAACACTAGTAAGTAATATACAAATTTATCAGAAAATTGCCAAGCGCCTCCTCTGCTTTGCAAATCGTTCCGCCGCTGTCTGTTTTTGCGAGCGCCGTATCTCATAACCCTGGAGCTAACAGACATTTGGTAACACTCTCAGTACAAGAAGGTTTGAGTGATTAAATTGTTGATAGACTGACGGAACCCCTGAAACGAGAATCTTAAGTGCAGCAAATGGTGCTTAAGGAGGGGCCAAGACAAAGTTTTACAGGGGTCAAATTTTAAAAGTTTCCCTACAAATTTCCCAGGAAAACAATTTCAAATTATATTGAATGGAGTTTCTTAGGATTTAAAATAAGGAATAGTTTTTTGAGACTGTCTACATACTTAGTTTTACCGATGTAGGGGTCACAGAGGTCAACTCCATTGCATCAATGGGGCTTGACCTCGTGTTCCTTCTAACTTCTTAAGCAAACGCCAAGCATTTGAGGACACAAAACTTTCCTTATTTTGATTCTATGAGTTCCACCATAATTAGAACCATTTTTTTACCAAATCGGCGTCAACGTAAAATTTGACCCCTGTACAACGGAAATTGAACCGTTTTTATTGATTTTTGCTCTTTTTCGTCTATAACTCTTAAACCATAACGTTGAGATAGTACAAACTATACTTTACTAATCCCTGTGCTAGACAATAACATGTCTACTTTTCGCCGATTGGGATCAATTTAAATTTGACCCCGGTGCAAACTTTGTCTTGGCCCCCCTCCTTAAGGCACCATTTGTGGCACTTTAAGAAATTATTTTCAGGGTCCCTGTCAGTCTGTCTACATATTGCATCACTCAACCTTTTGTACTTGATATGTGGTACAAATGTGTGGCTAGCTCCGTGTCTATCATGCTCTACTTGGATATCAGACTCGCCCTGATGTGTGTTCATTTTGTCTACCTTTGGGCAATGAGTTTAACATTACGCAGCGTTTCAGCTACCTTTCCGATATCTCGACTACATTCGCGCGGCCAACGTCGTCGCGTTGGAAATGAAATTATCGGTTCTTAATGTACATGGAAGAGAGAGGTGCCTTTTCGTTTTCAGTAGTTTTTGGAAAAACCTTGGGACAACACAAGGGGAAAATTTCTCTTGGAACACACATTTTTTTTTCATTCCTTATGAAGATCTCACAAGACATAAGGAAAATAGATGCCAAATGAAACGACCAAATACTTATGACTCTTAGGTATCTTCAGGTGCTTGTTTTCTGATTTTATGTCTGTTGTGTATCTACTTGATATGAAATCCTGGCACTTGCACATACCCCCATCAATTACCATAGGAAACAACTTGCGGTTTTGATGGTAGGTAATTGCATATTGCAAAGCCCTATCATTCCATACTGTCTATATTTGATGGTTAACCTAACTACGCCTGTTGTTTTATCCTTGGGATTACATGGATTTGAGGGCTCATTCAGGACGACATGAGAAAAATACGGCCTTTCATCTGATATCAAAATCGATACACTTCCGATTATCAAGGGGGGTCCCAAATACAATCGGGACACGCACCTTATGTAAGATAAAGTAATGTACAAAATAGGTAAAAAGCCGAAGTCGCTCTGTTAAAGGATTAGCATGATATTGCGAGAGAATCGAAAATGTGGAAATCAATCTATAAAGCAGGATAAAGTGTGTACAATTCCTATCACTGCTTTATAATGTATAACAACCACCAAATATGAAAAAAAATGAAGTAATTGAGACAATTTGTCAGAGTAACCGTCTCCCATAAATAGACATAACACAATTCAGTCCCAAAATCTACAATAAACACTGATTGTGGTTTACAGTAGCACAGCATAAACAAGATCAACCACCTTGTTTTTGAGGTCCTGTATGGATCATGGTGCACAATATCAACGCTGAAACTCTGGGATCTTCACGCGAGAAGGCTTTTTTTTGATCTCAATCTGAATTTTGATACCAGTATAGAATGAAAGAATCAGAATAAAAGTACGCCTTGTCTTTATACGCGGATTTCAAGCCCAACCACTTGCAGTTATGTTTGCATACCATGCCAGTAACAAATGACAAAATATGATTTTGATGATGTTTTCGTTTTGCGGATTGAGCAAATCGCTGCGAATCCCCTTTAAGCAAAACCCGCATTTTGATGTTACATATGGGATTTTTCCTGGCTAATTATTTTAAAATATAAAGATGTCGGAAAAGTTTTTTATTACAGGGTTGCATCAGTGGTTTCGGATTTGACCTAATTCACATAAATTTGCATGATTTGTTTGTTTGCACACTGTGTTCTTTTTTCCGGTGTACCAACAATATAAATAATTGTATCGTTGTTATTTTTGTTGCTTCTTTGAAGGCAAGTGAATTACTCTATCTAAACACCACACTGTTTTTGATTAAATGTTGCTACAGTGGTGTATTTTTCAATAAATTATGCAAATTTTGATTTTTAAACACTTGACCAACTTTGTTTATGATTTCATTCATTCCATCGTCACAATCATATCACGTGGAAATTTTGGACATGGCAATGATTCTATGAAACTAACATACACCTGCCACAGCAAGTAACATTTTGACCTTCATAAAACAAATGAGTTTACTGACAAATATAACAGGCTTGTATTTGGCTGAAAATGCGGTTTCAAGATACTACATGTGACGATGCAGCCGTGTTCTTTCAATAGCCATGTGTGGGCCCGCTACATTTACCATTATCATCATCATAATGCGTAGTGTCAATAAGAGAAGCCTATGTTGACGTAGAAAACCCCACAGCCTGGCAAAACCAGGTGTGTAATATAATGCACGTTTTGTCGTCTAGGATTGGAATGTGCCGCCTTGAACTAGAAAACTGTTTAACATTAATTCGGTTATTTTGTATTTATTAATTAAAGAATACGTATGTCGTTAAATAAGAATAAATGCGATTGATCGGTTCTGATTTCGTGACTTGTGGAAGATTGCTATTCATATCGCTCGATTGAGTTGTTTTTTTATGATTAAAATAAAAAAGATCCCGCATGCCAATCTTATGATGTTCAAAATGCACTAATTTTTGCATCCATGCGGGAGCGAAAGTACGGCTTCGAATGTGAATACAGGCATATATTAATACAGAAGAAAGTTAGGGCATCACATAACTGGTAAATATAAGATATTAGCTAACAAAAAGCTACTTACAGGTCTGTTCATTGCCCTTGATGGAAGACGGGCGCCCGTATATAGAGCGCCCTAAATTTGGTCAATTGTTTTGAGTTTATATGGTTTTCTTCACCTGAAATGAAAAAAACTATAAAAAATTTCAGTTTCTTTGTGTGTAACTCAGGTATTTTGTAATACAACCAATACCGGAGTGGTTATTCCAATGACTTAGGTTACACAACTGGAAAATTCAAGAAAAATCAGAATAAGACTGGTAAAAATTTGCCTTTTAAAAACCATAATAATGGTCGTGGCTTACTTTATTAATGTGTAAGGGCCGAATTCTATAGTAAACAAAGCAATAGATCAACGAAGTCATTAAACGAAAATCGTCGTGGTGGGTGGACGAAATAGGCTGATATTGTTGTATATAAAAAAACGTTATCGGTCTGAAAGTTGAGAGCCAAAATTGTTCAATATTTTAGATTCATTTCTAATTGGGCCAGAGAGGAGGAAATACTTCATTGTGTTTGGTTTGTTCCTTTAAAAACAAATACATTTTCTAATGTACCAAGAAAAAAATGTCGGTACCTTTTGGTTATGTACATAAAGTCAGCAAACATGCGTCTTAAGAATTTGATTGTATAAATACAGTATTAGCGTCATTTCTAGCAAATTAGAAACAAAAATGACTTAAGATGAAAAATATAGTTGTTTCATTAAATGTATGATGAGGAAAAGATATAAAAATCTAATTCGTATGTCGCAAAAAGCATGCATGTTTAGCAATAATTACAAACCCTTCAATTCTTTCTCTAATTTAGTAACAATATTGAAACTAAAGTCATGATGGATAGGTTGAATAAAACAGTATTTATGTAGATATGTGTGTGTTTAGGCCTTGAACATAGAAAAGGAAAACAGAAAGTTGTCAAATTACTAACATGTTTTAGAGTGATTACAACATTCGAATAGTAATGACAGCTCATGTGATTTTGAGTTACTTTATAATTACACTAGTACTTTTTCATTTTTTTTATTAAGGCAATGAGAGATTTCACCTATCAGGTGTCCCTAAAATCGACCTGATTTTGCCCTGATGTAGGCCTAAAGATTTCCATAAAAAAATAACCCCATTCTGAAAGGATTAAGCTGAAAAATTGTTTGTGTTGAACAAAAAATGTTGAAATTTATAATTTCAATAGGAGCAAATACGAAATTAGCCTATGTTTATATTGGCAAATCAGAATCCCTGCTTTCCTCTCGTTGAAGGGAATTTCTATAAGCAAATAAAGGTAAGAAAGTATGAGGGTCTAGTCTGTTAGGAAATTACTATTATGACACAATTTTGGTGCCTCAAACTCTCGTGCCTTTTAAAGGCGAATTAGGATTAGTGTGATAAGAGCCTCATAATGGAGATGAGATTTTTACAAAAAATCCATCCTCCTCTGAAGTCCTTTCCACTGAATCCCATCTCATTACGAGGTCCCTTACACCCAAATTCCATCTCCCGTATGAGTCCCCCACACCTATTCCCTTTCTTCCACACTGGTAAAATGTTCAGTAAATGAACGTCGTTTGACTGGCAGCTGGGACTTCACAACAGTTAAAAAACGAAGTTTTGACAGTTAGATGACCGTTTCGAGTCCTTTTTACAGTTATTGCACGTGTTCCCAGGCTGCACATTTAACTCTAACCCCTTTTCACACTTCAAACAGAGGGTATCTTTGAATGTTTTTGAGGAGGTGAAAAAGTTTAAACCAATTTGTGGTAACAGTGTAACTGACCATTTGTCATATTTTACCCCCATTTAGTTTTACGGCGGTGTATAGTGACAAGGTGTTTGTTAGTGTGTATGAAGGTCTCCTTAAAAAGATGATACACATTAAAATAATTAAATTCCGATGAAATAAATATGTTAGCAACTCACAAGAACTGTTTATTATTACACAACTTTCGAAAGCCGTCATTAAATTTCGCCTAATAGGGAAGGAACGTGCCTGTAGTTCGAAATGAAGAAAGCAAACCACATAATCGATAAAATACGTGAACCTCATCATAATTAAGTATCTGTCTTCAATTGTAAAATTACTATAATGAATGAAAGGAAAACATTAAATAAAAAGGATGTTACGAAAGAAATAGCAACGAAAAACAAACAAAGAAATAAGACTTCCCACTTTAATTAGCTCAGTCATTTAACAATACACGGTTAAAATATCGTCAATTTTACAGGATTTTACGTCCGCAATTCTGCTAACAAATTTCTGGAATATATTCTAAAAATAAATAAATCAAAATACTTAAATAGTTATATTTGGCGAGTTCATACAGATTGTGAATGTGTAGGGAAAATATCTACTGACTAAAACACAAGTTTAACATGGAGCTATATACAGTTTAATATGAGGACAACCATCTTCCTCAAAATTACGTCAGCCAAACATTTCACTGAAATTAAAACACATGCACTGACGAACACTTGAAAACTTAATAGGCTATCCACAAATGTATTAACCAAGTTTTTTTACGGTGCGTTTATACAGCGGTTGTTGTAAAAATGTTGATCAAAATTACAGTGTTGCTGTTAAAGTATACGGAGAATTTGACTGAAACCCGTATTTTTATGGAATTTGAGAGATCCACTTAGAAAAAACAGGTCTGGAAAATTGGACATAAAAAGTTAACAGTATTTCCTCTTTTCAAATACAGTAATTTTCATTTGTTACCAGTATTTCCTCTTATACTTATGCTGTCATTTTGCGTGTATTTTGCTGTTTTAAAATAAAAGTATTTCATGAAAACTTCGTTTTGATCACGTGTGGAATAACAAATCTCTACCAAAGTGGAAAAATTGTCTACAAGATTCGTTTAGAACTGCATTTTTACTATGAAAAAGTTAATTCTAAAATTTCAAAATGGCGAAAATATAAAATGCTAGTAGCTCATAAATTTGCGACCGGAGAAGCTATTTTTTTCAAATGACTGCCAAAACCCAACGCTATAGAAAACTATCTCATATATGAATTCGTAATATGTGTCGGAAAAATAACTTTCAATTTAAAAAAAAATAAAATGAATGTTTAAAGAAAATGTCCTTCCTACTGAGCATCTTAATTAATAATTTATAAAAAAAAAAACGCTCAAAATTATTTTAAAAAATAAATGTTTCCATTCAACATATGCAAAAAGTCACACGGATAGTAGCGCATGTGTGTTCTTGCAATTGCATACGAACTAACAAGAGACGGCGGACCAGCGCTGATTATTCCAATGGTTGCTTAATCCCGTTAACTTTCATCAATTACCATTGTAGTATCCCATGCAGTGCGTTGAATCAGTGATTTGGGCTGGCGTTTGATTTGGTAAATTCTGAACAAATTTTGATTGCGCAGGGAGGTAACATGAACTGTAAGCAATTAGGAGTCATAGTTAATGAAAAAATTAGGGTTGCAAGTCAATAAACCAGTGAATATACGTTTTTAGGGATGGAAAAATGCGAGGTAATTTCTAGGAAAATCCGATAAATTCAGGAATAAATTATGCAAATTCGACCAAGGCGGAGGATGGCCAATAAAAGGTATGTCTTTGGAATTTCGTGAATATTGGCTACAAAGTGCAAGAAGTCGCATGATGAAAAACACTTCCGTCTTTAAGTTAGAGCAGATTTTGTTACAAGTACTAGTGTTTAAAAATATATGCAAATTTTATGTTAATCAGCCTATTGTTTTAAAATGGTAAGGGTAAACCTTGTTAAAAAATTTTGGGGGATTCAGTATTATCTTTCATTTTATCCAAAAAAATCCTATATGTACTCAACTTCCCAGTTCAGTGCGTTTTGAATTGGATCTGCTCCCCTAAAAGACTTACTTACATAACATAGGTCGATGACGAGGCATGTAAAACAAAACGTCGGCTACCAACCCAAATGTGCTAATTACACCAAAAATCTTGGGATCAGGCATATTGGTTGTCCATATTGAAAGAATATTTTAAAAAAACTGTTTATGTTTTTAAATACCTATAAGGGCTCTCTCCCCATACATTGACTACTGCCTTGAAATCAGAGATAGACGACTGCAATGTCTACACGTACGAGCACAATCAACTTTAAAAGAACCAAGGGCCAAGAGGACGCGCTGGAGAGAGAGTTTTCTCCATTGCAGCACCTAATCTTCACTTCACGGGATCAGTATAGCCTTAGTTCACACTTTCAAATCCAAGCTAAACACATTTATATCCTCATTGATTGCTCAGACCTTGCATTATCTTATTTTTTAAGGAGTCTGCCCAGAAACCATCAACCCCTCGGGGGGTTGCCGGGTGAAATATGACCAAAATAGGATGGTTTTCACGTTTTTAAGAGCTCTGACCAAAAAAGTGGGGACGCTCGGCCCTTGACATCATCAACAACCTGGGAAGTCTTGAAGCACTGATCATGCCAGTGGTCGCCATACTCATATAGTGACCCGATTGACATTTAAAGCAAGTACTATTGAACATTTCGATGTACGAAACCACCCAAAATGTGGTAATCTGTAAAAGTGACTGATGTGAAAAAACTTGTAACAAAATTCTTAAAATCTGCTGTTCAAAATCCCTTCTTTCAGGCTAAGGGACACCAGTCGTTTAAAGGGTTAATTTTATGGGGACTAAGTTCATGCGTGATGTGTTCGGAAGAGGATATCAATCAGTAGGTGGGCGATTATACACCCTGATATCACAAATAACTCATACTGTAAGAATTATTCTAAAAGTAGTAAAAAATATAACTATAAAAAAGTACTAGAACTTTTATGTATTTCATATAAATCATTCATATTAATTATTATTTCAACAAAATTACAATACAAAATAGAATCAATATCAAGAATACAAACATGCATGGCGGGAGGAGATACAATGAAAGGCAAAGCTGACTGAAAAGCGTGCACCACTTATAAAAAAACACTTTTAAAAAAAACTTTTTATTTTTTTTTTTTTTTGGGGCAAAAACACGGTTAAAAAACACATTTAAAAAACAACTACCCACCCACACAGAAGCCACACACACCAATACACACGCACACACACACAACACACACACCACAAGAATTGTCTCAAATTGCAAGATTACAAATTCAAATATACTAAATACACAAATATAAAGTAAAATATGTTGAAGCATATCGAAATAAACCATATCAATAAAAAAAAAACCGAAGAATTATAAGAAAAAAATATATTTCTATATAAAAAAATAATACTGACGATCCTGTTGTCGTTTGTAAGAAAGAGTGAATGTTATCTTGAATGCTTTGAGCTTGTGCCGTTCTTACTTCATAGGTAACGGTTCCTAATTTTGGTCCATGTGTCAGAACAGATTTGTTTTTATGAATTCAAGACGATAATTATTTTGTTTCTTGTGTTTATAGTTGTGAAACATTTTTCTAAATTTACAAAACAGATGATCAAATGATTTGGTAAGAAAAACCCCGTCCTCTACTATACATGAAATGCCAAAGTTCTTGGCGTACAGATCAAAAATGTTTAAAAATTTAGTTTATCAAAAAGGGTTTAGTATGGCATAAGTATGAGCTCTTATATCCTTAAGGCTTTCGTGGTAAGTAAATACTTGGTTCAAGCATTCTTTAATGCACGGCCCCAGAGTAAATACCATACGGGGGTAAGGATATGGCATAAGTAATGGACATATAGTTTAGAATTTGATGATTTAGGAAGAGTTGCCTTTTTTAACTTTGTTTTAACACACCAATAGGTCTAGGGACAACTTTACAAATGTTCTTTATATGAGTTTTCCATGTCAAATTTTCTTCATCAATGGTATCCCAAGAAACTTTGCCAAGAAGAAACTTTAGCTAATTTTGGGCCATCCAGCCAAAATTATTTTTTATTCAGTTGTTGACAGTGTTTGTTTTTAAGTGTGTGCCTAATAGCAGTAAATTTGTTTTAGATGCATTAACGACAATTTGTTGCATTTAAACAAGTTATTCACTTACTTGTAGTTCCTGTTCACAGTATCATACAATGGTCAAATATCATGATTGGTAATATACGTTGTATATCAAGCAATTAAAATAAACTTAAGCAAATTGGAAGTGAGCAAATATCATTCATATAGATTATAAAGGTAATGGTCCCAATATGGACCCCCTGTGGGACACCGCCAAGTAATTGTTCATATGATAAATTTACCTTATTCATAAGACACATATTTGATTTTACTATTGAAAGAAACTAGTAAACCAATTATGTTGATATTCCTCGAAATCCATAATGGATAAAGCTTATCAAGGTAAAATTATGATCTATGGTATCGAAAGTTTTTGAAAGATCCATAAAAATTCCTAACGACATGAATAACATTATCAATTGATTACTTAAATCTTTACCAAAGTCCAATACTGCCATATAGGTGGCGTGCTTTGCTCGAAATCCATACTGTTTATTATACAAAATATCGTTTCTGATCAAAAAGTCATAACACATGTTATGCATTATTACGCTCGAGGTTTTGGAAAAACAAGGCAGCACAGACACAGGACGGTAACTACCAAAAAGTTCGGGATTTTCTTTTTTAAGAGATCGGTACAATTTGGCTGTTTTTAAAACATTGGCGGAAAACGCCATGGTGAGTGATGAAAGGTACATATTATTGTCCAAGGATACGAAAATTTCTTTAGCAAAATTGTTTGACAAACATTGATTTATGTATCAGGCCCGGGCTTTGTTACCACCAAGTTTTTTGATCATTTTAAATATCTCTTATTCTGTCGGGTTCAAATAACAGCGTGTGGCACCAAATGAGAACTTTTAGGTATTCATTAAATCTTTTTCAGTGGGTTTAATGTTTTAGCCAGAGTAGGTCAAATATTCCAAAATAATTTGACATTATCAGCAATTGACTTCGGATCTAATATATTTTTCCATCGCCTACAAACTTGTTAAAATTGCTTTTTTTTGGGTGACTGATAGTGAATTAAGAATTTTTCAAGTATTCTTAATATTATTTTTTCCTTTTCGAGTAGATGTAAAGTAATTTTGCTTAGCAAGTCTTAATAGGCTATTTAAATTTCGTTCTATACATTTTTAAATTTGAGACATTTTATGATCTGTTGGTTTTAAAACAGACTTCTTGTCAAACAAAATTTTTTCTGAGCTACTCTGGAGTAAGAAGAACGTGATCCAAAGGGATCTTGGTTAATTACTTGTACGTTTTTTAACGTCTTTAAACGGGGAAAACATCATCGTACGATGTGAAATTTTTTAGTAATATAAAAGCTGCATTATGCAATTGTCAACATCATTAGAATTACAAACAACATCCCAGTCAACATTACTTATATGATTTCTAAATTTACGAATATTTTGATCATTAAATTCTCTTATTTCTACTAAGGACTAGTGTTATCTTTCTGGTACACAGATAAATTAGGAGATGAAAAAAGGTAAGTGGTCACTTATATCCGTTAAGATTAAACCGGAAGTTTGTTTTGTATGAGGAATTTGTAAAGAGGTTATCATATCAATGTTGCGTTTTATGAGATCCTGTGGCTTAGTAATACTTGGATATAACGCGAATGAATTCATTACATCAATAAAATCGGCGGTTGGGGCATGACTATCATGATTCAATAAAATAGATATTAAAGTACCCATAGGTAGATGAGTTATTTTCCATTTTAGTAAGTTTTGGACAATTTATTTTTGCAAAGTATTAAATTCAGTTAATATCCTGATCAGGAGATCTATATGTGATTGTGTTTGTAGGATGCTTCACCTGGCTTAAATATCTCTGATGGTAATTTAACTCAATTTTGATAAATAAACATACACCACCGCCCTTTTATTTACTTTACGATTTGAGAATTCCAAATTATAGCCATCTCTAAGTGAAAAATAATCAAGAGGTTTATCGCTAAGCCAAGATTCAACGACGCCCACACGAAGAGCGGCCAATTAACCTTAATTGACGAACGTGATTGTGCCTTCTTCCCTGAGAAAGAACGGCGTCGGCGGGCAGGGCACAGCGCAGGGGGTGACAACACGCTTACTCTATCCGACATCAAGGCCCTCACCGGTTCAGGCGAACACTCCAAGCGGAACAAGGCAAATACCAGGGGTGTGAGACTAAAAAGGAGTGATCACCGAGTGTTGAGAGGGAAAGCGAGGAAAAAACAAAGAGAGGCATATAGTACATTATAAAAGCTAGAACAGTAATACAGAGGTAAGAGCAACAAAAGGCAGGTAGGACCCGGGGAAAGGGGGGAAAAGTGGGATAATGGAAAAGAATTATATAATAGGGGTGTAAGATCATCACCACCCCCATCTACTCATACGGACCGGACACGAGTCGTCATTTTGCAATCCCCCCAAATTGCTAAGTCCGCCCCAAAAACGATCCGGTCGTGCACCCCGCCACCCCTGCTAAACTCCATACTTACCGACCCCGGAGCATACCACCGGCCCCTCCCAATGCTCCTCCGTCTCTACCCTATACCACAAGCCCACCTTCTCTTTGACACCCAGGGGGAAGCGGCGGGGGGATTCGGGTTCCTGCCCCTGCGGGGGGGGTGGGGATGGACGGGACAAGGAGGACTGAAAAGAGGGGGAGCGAATCATTGCCTACCTAGTCCCGAACGCCCTCAACAGGAGAGAAGGCGGAAAATAGTTTCAGAGGGCAATAGAACTATGAACAAGAGGCCTTACCCGAGGCAGATAGCTTCGGGAGGGTACCGGGTGGCGGAAGGCTCCTAAGAGGGGCGGCGGCGAGCGGAGATAGCGGAGCGCGCGCCTGTCTCAAGATGGAAGGAAAAAGAAAAGCTGCCCCGAGGGAGGGCAGCGCTGCGTACTGTCCGGAGGGCCCTGAGTAAGAGGGGCCCGTAACGGGAAGTTGAACAGAGGTGCACCAGGAACGGCTTCGGCACAAAAAAAGTTAAGTGTGGTATAAGTAAAAGTAAGAAATAAGAGAGAAAAGAAAGACAAAATCGTGGGGTTTCTGTCATCTTTAATATGATTGGAAAAAGTGTTTAGAATGAATTTGTCAGTACATTAGTACAATGCCAGTAATCAACATTCACTTTCTTACCGGATTTCTTGTCCCGGGACCGGATACATTACTTCACTACAACATTTTTATTGACCATTAACTGGCAATAGACCATTTTAAGTCCTTTTGTTTTTTTCTTGACACTTATTTGAAAAACATAAGGCACCAAGGACAAGCCAACCACAAATGGAAAAGTTTTAATAAAAAAACACCAAACAAAACCAAAACTAATCAAAAAAGAAAGAGAAATGTGAAGAAAAGGAGAAAGGAAAAAAGAGGAAATGAAAAATTAAATTTAATAGTTTGTTCTTTGAAAAAAATAGGGTCGATATTTTGCCAACATAATAGCCCAGCCGATCCGCTCTCTTCTCCACCCAACAGGACCCCCGACCCACGCAACGGGTTTACACCGCAAAAACAACACCGAGAAAAAGCCCCTGGCCACCCACGCAACGGTATTGTCAACAGCAAGAACATCCAAAACTATATATTAATTATTTTCATGTTGTCTTTTATTGTTTGTTTTTTTTTTCTTTTTTTTTTTTGTTTTTAAAACTCTTGATTATAGTTTTTGGATTTAATTTCTCACAACAAAATTGATGATTTAATATCAATTATCACTATCACAAGAAAAAAAAATCCACACAGAGTTAGTAGTGTTTTTATCAATATGATGTTGATGAGTTCTCAAAATATGATTATTCACCTCCCAAGAAAAAAAATAATTTTCTAAATTTTGCATCAAGATCCAGATATGATATTCTGGTGATATATTTCTTACAATAGGATACTGTATTCATATCAAAGAAAAAGAAAATATTTCAAACACGTGCGTCATAGAGTTCTAGATTATTTTTTTGTATTATTGTATTATCACAGTATGATTATTCAATAATTAATTTTCCAAACCACTGCATCAAGACCTAGATGATTTTTGATATCTTCACAGTATGATATTCACATAAAAATAATAATACTGTCAAACTACAGCATTCAAGTAGATCTAGAAATAATTTGATAATTTCCAAACCTAATTATTATATCAAAGGAAATAATTCCAAACACAGGCAGCATCAACGCTAGCATCAAG
The DNA here is from genome assembly GCA_023653785.1 of Ophioderma brevispina. Taxonomy (NCBI): domain Eukaryota; kingdom Metazoa; phylum Echinodermata; class Ophiuroidea; order Amphilepidida; family Ophiodermatidae; genus Ophioderma; species Ophioderma brevispina. The sequence goes on from JAMKCH010003991.1 coordinate 41,541, forward strand.
ATTTCTAGTTATGATTTTGACTTATTTATCATCATATTGAGTATTTCACACCAAAGAAAAAAATTTCAAATAGATCAAGATCTAGATAAGATTTGTTTTTTTTATAATTTCTCACAACACAGATGATTAACATCAAAGAAAACAATTTCAATACGCAATCAAGATCCAAATTATTTGATAATTTCTCACAATTATTCAAATCAGAGAATTTATAATTCAAGTCCGAGTACGTACACTGCCACCAAGCCCCGATCGTTCATTTGATTACTTTGTCCCCAAGCCTGCTTACTCCCCTCCCACGCGGCCCCTCCTTTCACCCACTAGCTTTCCGATCTCGTCTATTGCTTTTTGCTTCCTCTCTCACCCAACATGACTTCCATCAACGGCTTACCCACACCCATCATGATTCCAGTTTCTCTTGGATCACTTTCTTACCATATGATTCTTACTAGATCATGATTGTTTTTATAGCTTCACCCCCTGATAGTCTCAAATGAAAAATCATTTCAGTTAACGGGCACGGCATCAAGATCACGAGATTATATTTGATCACTTCTCACCAGCCAGCAGAAGGGGATTAGTCCTCCCACACCGACCGACCTTAATTTCCAACCCGAGTTCAGCTCTAGTATTCTGCTTTTTGAGAAGGGTCGGCACCAAACCAGGTAATCGGGGCACAGCAAGGAAAAAGAATGGCAAACACGGTACGGCAGGGAGCCAGAGGGAGAGGGGAGAGAGGCACACACAGAGGAGGAGTGCACACGCAAAGAGAACATAGAATAAAGTAAGGGGCAACCAAGAGCGAGAGCGTAGGGGGAGGGGGAGGAAAGGGCAAGCCCACACCACAGTTATGATCATTCACATCAAAGAAAATAATTTCAAGTTATCGGCATCAAGATCTAGAAATAATATTTTGATAATTCCTCACAAATGATATTTCACAAAAAGAATATAATTTCAAATACTACATCAAGATCCAGCGATTATATTTTTGATAATTCTCTTACAATTTGATTATTATTTATGCATATAGAGCAAATAATAATTTCAAAATTTGCCCTTTTTTTTTTTTTTTTTTTTTTTTTTTTTTTAATTTAAACAAAAGAATTATTCACAACAAAGGAAATAATTTCAAAGACACTACATTCAAGATTAAAGTAGAGTTATTATAAGAATTTCGTATAATGATAATATGTTGACATATCAAGAGAAAATAATTTTTCAAATACGCATTACATGCATTAAGAGTATCTTTGCATTTAAGATCATAGTAGTAACCTTATTTTTGATTAATTCCTCACAATTTATAACAATTATCATAGAAAATAGAAATTGGAAAAATCAGATATATTTATAGATTTTTTTTTAATTCCCTACACAATATGATTATTAACATCAACAGAAAATTAATTTCAAATACTGCGCCCGCAAAGGGCCAGAGCAACTCAGATAGCAGGGATCAGCCAAGCCAGATTAGAGGGGGGAGGGGGAGGGAGAAGGGCGTCACAGAGGGAGACAAGCAACAGCCTGAAACAAAAGAACGGCGAAACACGACAGCAGAGAGGCGGAGGGAGGAGGGGGGGAGGAGGAGGGAGCACTCAGAGGATGGGAGGAGAGACACGAAATAAAAAAAAACAGTTTTCAAAAACCGGTTTATGTTAATATTTTTCAAAGAATGAATGAATTAAATCAAAATATTGATTGTATTGGTAAGTTTGTTGGACATAGTTAAAAAAAGAAAAGAACAATCCATGAATTCATTGCATAAATCTTATGGTCTGTTGTGTTAACGAATAGTTCATTTGTATTCGTGCTTTTGCACTGCACGCAACTTGACAAGATGAAAAATCAATAAAGGGCGTGATCAACCGATCATTCATTATGACCAAGTTTAATAATATTAGAACTGATTTGCTTTCTTTTTACAGGACACTTTGGCTAGTTAATTACTTTACTATTTGCACATTTATCAAAAGGAAGAAGCAGAAGAGAGAGAAGAGACAGCAATTGACACCGATGGAATTACAAGGGGATGAGAAGAATAAAAAGCCTCAGCACCAACAGCTTTTCTTTGGGGTTTGACATCTCCTTTGTGTGTTGTAGAATAGAATTCAGCCAGGTTTACCTGGCGGGTCCCTCCACATTTCCACCTGTAGTTAAAACGCAATCTAGTTTCCTGCATGTCTGTACCACTTCCTGATTATTTTTACATTTCTCTTTTCGTCAAATCACCTTGTAAAGTTTTCCACAATCCTGTAGTGACAATCTTTCAACACCCGTGTACAGTTCTTAAGAATAGTAATCTTGTCCATACTATCCGCAGGAGTTTCATCAAGATGTGAGTAGGGGCGGCCATTGATCCCCGTTTACCGTCACGGTTGCACTCGCTCAATTTCCACTTCCTCAGAAAAGGTGTTCAAATAGCCAGAATACCATCGACTTCATCCCTTATTATTTCCTCGGATCCAGTTTCAGGGTAAACAATTATTTTCAAGTTCTTTCTCCTAGTGATCTTTCTACTCGGTTAGTATGATCACTACGTCGCAATATCTTCTCTGTGTGATCACTGATCATTTACTGCGGTAAAGTTAGTTTGTAAGATTGACTTGCCTCATTGATATTTTGAACAGAGTTTGCCCAGTCCTTGATTTCATTCAGCTTGGAATTCAACAGTACGGTGATGTCACTCTTAAAAGGTTTCAAAATCCTCTTATATTTCTGGGCTTAATAAGTTGGTTTAGAGGATTTCAGTAAGTCTGTTGAAATGCTAATTTATCAGTACTATAGCCGGTTGCTAGGGACGTCTTGTCAACATCTTCAGCCGGATTACACGGTGAATACCATGGTGGACCGCAGCGGTGAACTCGATGTGGGTTTCGGCTCACTGACGTTTGGTTTCACACGGAATTTCCTTCGGTCTGGTCTCCATAAAATACTCAAAATCCATGATCAAATGCTAGTTAAATAACAGTATAAGTATCATCAAAAGTGAATCTCAGAAAATCCAGTGGTTTGGCAAACATATAAATTAGTTGGAAATCATTTGAGATCGGAGCGACGTGCTGCATATGTGTGTTTCACAGGTCGGCCATAGATCAAACTGTATTTTTTTTCTGTTGGCAATTTTTTAATTACATTGCGCTTTGTATACCAGGGAAAGGCGCGCGTACAATAACATGCATGTTATGTTAAGTGCAAACCAACTGTCAAAAGTAACCGCCGGTTATCCACCGGTTTCATGGCGTTATTGAACAGATGGCAGAGTGGGGCCCAGAAACCATCAAATCCTCGGGGGTTTGCCGGGTGAAATATCGCCAAAATAGGCTGTTTTATTCCAGACAAACCCGGGGGCCTTTGAGCGACGAAGTCGTTTTTTATGAATGGCGAACAATCACGTTTCATGAGAATGCACCAGGTGGATGGGAAACCCTCTCAAGTTCAACTTGATACAAAAATGAAATGGAGAGAAACCCCGGAGAGAAACCTACAGTTGGATACTTCTGTGTTGGCAATGTTCAGAGAGATTATTTTGCCTACTTTTCGAACGAAATGTCAAAGGGGCAGCTTATCTTATTGTAGACCTGAATCTGCTGTGGAATTGCTCGCCAGGTCACGCGATATATGACGCCCTGTGATACTAGTCTTTCTTATGGGGATGTTGAAAAGCACAAAGTTTACACCAGTCCAACGCGGAACTTCGGATTTGCAAGCCCACATTCAACATGAGATGGAAATCTTACGTGATGATCCTGAAATGGTCAGACGGGCTGTGATTGACATGTGACGTCATTGCAGACTTTGTATCGAAGGAGAGTACGGACATGTTGAAGTTGTCTGTGCATCATTCGGATAAGTACTACAGACATCAAATAATAATCTTGTTTATCATCCTCATTTTCAAAAATTTAAAATCTTCATGCCCTAACTGTCACAAGTGAGGTTTGACACTATTTTCAAACCAATGATGTTCAATGAGGCATGATTGGAGAAATAGCATCAAAGTGTCATTTGAAAGCTTTTATGACACTTTTTCTTCATGCTGCACCTGAATGAAGATGCAGAATCTCTCTAACGGGATACAAGTAGCTCTGCACCTTGAGTACGACAGCGATTGATTTCGGCATGTTTACACCGTGTGCATCTCGCCATTCAAACAGAAGGACTTACATCTCTCGCCGCAAGCAATATAGCTGCCGAGTATGGATCCAAGGAATGTTTCACTGGTTCTTGACTAGAACAATTCGCATCGTCAAACCGTTTCCTGAAAAAACTCACAGTAAAATGTGGTAGACGTTTCATATAAAAGTCCAATGGATGCAAATGAGGTATTACAATAATTATGATTCCGTCATGCGCTGTATGACGTTGTGCAGTAGTGCTTGACGGAATGAATTGCAATACCTCATTCGCATCCATGGGACTCCTATATGAAACGTCTACCCAAAATGTGACGTAAAAACAATGGCAGATTTAAACCAATGTGGATCCTTCTGTAGATTGCCAAGTTCAATGCGTAGGTGTTTTCCTATCATAAAGAACTGAGTCGCTGGTCTGCAAAGTCCATTTCCAGCAAGTTGGAATTTCCCATACCGTGTCATCGGTGATAATGAGCTCATTAATTATTCATGATGAAATCACTACGGCGAAAGTTACGGCGGTGCGGAAAGTATGAGCGTATACATTAAATTAAGGCCAAGTAACGGAGCACCGTGGGTAAATGCTATTGCTAAGTGCTCGTCAGAGCCCATAGAGATTGCGTGTAAAAATCTACCGACAGAAATGCTCAATTTTCTCAATAGGTTCTACATGTATAAAATGTCTGACCCTCTGATGCAAAAATATCCATAGAACACTTTTGCTTTTCGGAAGTTTCATTTGAACACATTCTCTATGGGGGACTGATGGCGTTAGTCTCTCAGGCAGTACCAATTCAGCTATCTTTCACAGTCTGTGGCACAGACTACACCGTGGGTAAATACTTTCCGCACCGCATAAGCAAAAGTGTACAAGATTTTGGACTTCCTCGATAAATAATTAGAGGGGTCATAATGATTAACCTCCATAAGAAACATGAATTGTTTGACTACTAATATGGTGAGTACTCTGTAGACTACGTGTGCGCAAATACCTTTGAGCAGCAGTGTATTTGTGACCAATGACATGTATTTCGTGCTTTACGTCAGGTATGAGAATGAACTTTCGCAAAAACAAAAACTGAAGGTGGGAAAAAACTAAAAAAACGCGTGAAATCCAGCAAAAATACCCTAAATCAGATAAATAAAAATTCGTGGAAAAAAGAAGAAAAAAAGAAGAAACTGATTTCAGTTTTAAAACTGAAGATTCTCATGCCTATTTTAAATTTGAAAGGGGTAGATGCTAACACCTGGAGTCAGGTGAAATGAATCTAAAGTGTTTCTCTCCTCCGCATACCGGGCCGATTGTAGAATATCTTTAGCTCTATTGTTTACTGAAGTCTATGGTATACATTGGTAACATATCGGGTGAAAGACATCGAGGTGACATTTTATTCATTTTCAAGAAAATGTGTAACTTTTTTAAGCGGACAAGACGGTTGTTGTGTTAATAATTTGTCCTTCCCTTTGATTGGACTACGGAATTTGTTATACAGTTGATTTTTTGGTATACGCTCACAGTCTAATTGCAGATAATGTAAACTTTAGCATTACCAAGGTTAGCGTTAACACATTCACATTCCGGCTTAAAAGCTAATTCTTTTATCGTTTTCAAAGCATAAAATGTTTTAATATATTTTAATCACAAGACTCCGTTTTGTCGTCCTGAAAGTGGACATTGGCGACATGCCAACTTGTGGAGTGAATATTGCATCCAGGACTCTTATTTGGCAAAGCTGCAGAATGTAATGCCTTCAAGGACACAACCTTATGCCCCTCTAAACCATGTATGTATATATTGTAACAAAAATCGGGTAAAGCTCCTTTTAAACAAAAGTTTAGAAAGATATAGACCCTCCCAGGGTCTGTGATATAAACGACTGGTAATGGAGACTAATAGCCCTCTGAGTCAGCCCTATGGTATTTTGAATTTTGTTAATCAGTGGACAAGTTGGTTCGTATGAGGGCGTATGGGCGGCCATTGGGGTCAAAAAGGTGGCAGCGCAGTATTAAAAGGACCGATACAGGGAGCTACAGGGAGGGCCCAGCCTGATTTGTTTTTAGGATTTTAGTTTTTTTTTTATTTGTTTTGTATATACATTGGATGCATCGTGTTGGTGAGTGCAACTCCAAATAAATAAATAAGTTTGATTTTATGTTAATGGAACCTACTGTGCCCTGAATCCGAAGACAGAGCCGAGACTGTGGGACAGTCTAAGAAAGTTATAACACTGTTATTTCTATGAGTTTACATGTAAAAGTACAGCCGGAGATGGAAACCGGTCTGAACCAGTTTTTCCTGGGTTCCGATAATCTCTGAATTATTCAACAGTATGGAGGGACGATTGTCCAATGAGAGACCTGGGATCGGTCAGGCGGCCGCTGCTCAGATTGGTAGGTAAGCGTGGAGTCGCCGGGGTAGTCGCAGAGATCATTTTCAGTGTGAAGTGTAGCGATCCTCTTGAACCAGATAAGCAATCTATCTACCAAATCTTAGAATATTATAGAATCTCGATATTGCAGCTTATATACAGCCTGTCTAAAAAAAATGGTACAATCAGAAAAAAATTTGGTTAAATATGAAATAAGTCACTCTTACTTGGTATAATATTAAAGAAAAAGACCAGGCTTTCCAATGGTCTTTGTTTCATCTTATTTGCTTTTGTCAATCCAGACATATAATCAATTTAGTGCGATATACCAAAATCGATTTTGTGCCACTTTTATGCATGGGCAGAGTTGCTTCGCCCAGTTATGCCATGCTGTTTTGGAAGCTCACAAAAGATTGCAACTTGACAAAAGAAACAAAACACAGATTAAAGTCAACAAAAGAAGTCTAGTTTTATCGACACACGTTTAATAATCAACATAATCAGTTCAATGATAATATCGTCTTTTCATAAGCAATACAAATATTCATTGCACGGCAATGAAATGGAACTTTGATTTTTTACAAAATTGGTAGCTGTTAAAATTATGCCAGAAGGAATGTAATTGCAACCAAAATAAACACTCCAAATCCAAAGAAATGGTTTAAAAATATTCCACTATCGTTGTGCATTTACTAATTGTTGAAGTCAACAAAGATTTGAATTTGGAAACAAAATATCAAAGCGTTGGTAGGAATTTGCGTTTCATGATACTTCAACTTTCAAGACCATAAAAACTCTCTCCTCCAGGTTGTTGTACGCCAGCTGTACGCTCATGGTTCTCTTCTAAGTTCTAACAAACAACAGTATGTCGAATGTTATTCACTTTATCTTAAAGCCAGCACTTACTGGACATAACTTCCACCATTACGTAGCTATTTTCGTATCTTTTAGAGTTTCTTTATGAAGTTAATCCCTTTTTAAAGATTTTCATATCTGTTCAAGTGTGAATAACTTATGTTTAACAAATTCGTTCACCGTTTTCACTCAACCAGAAAGTGGCACAAACTCGATTTTTGTGTTCCGCAGTAAACTGGAGTTATCTCTCGATTGAAACAAGCAAATGAGATGAAACAAAAAATCCCGGAAAGCCTGGTTATTTTTCTTCTTTAATGTGATGGTACCCAAATGACTTTACTGATGTTGAGATATAATATTGAAAAAAAAATCGGTTTTTGATTGTACCATTTTTTTTTTGGAGACAGGCTGTAGTGGGACAATTGTGTCCATCGATTGTCAAGAGAGATAGCCCGGACCCCGTTGGTGAGTCTAAAGCTGTTAAAGTGTGAAATAATGTGATTTTATTTGCAGGTTTGAAGGTCAAGTTCGTCAGGTTGATTTTCACAAAATTTAGACTAGATAATTTGTCTGATTAAAATTCACAATAATTGCTGGACCAGTGTTTCATTCGGTCAACTTTCGAGGCAGAAGTCAACCTAAATAATGACGCCTCTAAATTGATTCAGGTCAGAGGTCAAACTCGCCTAAATTTTGACAGGTGACCTTGTTGTTTATTTAGTCTGAAAATGAGGCCAAAACCGACATAAAAATCAGAGGGTCTACTTGCCGTAATTCGTCGATTTTCAGCGAGGAGAAAACTACCGTCAGCAAGAACCCTAAATTTGAAACTCCCATGGGATTTGACAGGCATTGACGAGATTTCTATCGGCACATTGTACCATTAGGTTAATAGTCCGTTGGCGGGGGGTTCCCCGTGTGCAAGAGAAGAGATGTGCCCTAAGTTACTCTTCACGACATGTGTCTAGACCTCAGGCATAAACAAAAAAGTGAGGGGTTAGATTGCTACCCCGGCACTTTTTCGCTAGAGGGCGTTTTCAAATTGGCGTCAAAATGCCATTTAACACCTATAATGGCGTTTTCATCGGCCAATATATGGGGTTAAATAGCCCAGTTTGTAGGTTTTTCTATTTTGTTTATGTCAATGTATAAAACGGCATATTCACCACTTAAATTATTCTTTATTGAGGGCGCTTTTCAAAATGGCCGCCACCCAAACGCGATTAACAACTGATAATGATGTTTTACAATAGCATTAAATGTGGTACAATGTCCAGTTTTCGTGGTTTTCCAATATTTGTCGATGTCATATGTATAGAGTGGTCACATTCCTTACTAAATGTATTCATAACGGAGGGCGCTTTTCAACATGGCTGCCCAAAATGACAATTAGCACCGCATAATGATGTTTTAATAGCAAAAAAAGGGGGTGAAATGTGCCATTTTCAGTTGTTTGCTCTAAATGTGCATGTCAAATGTACAGAGCGGTCACATTCACCATTTAAATGTATCCTACTGGAGGACGACGCTCTTCAAATGGCCGTAAACTGCGTTTTATTTAACATCCATCTAATTATGTTTAATAGGCAAAAGGGGTGAAATGGCCCAGTAGTTTTCAGTGTTTCACATTTGGTTTTTTTTTTGTCTCCATCCATTTGTTAAGTTATTCAGTATTTAAACCTATGCAGTTCATTTTCTCTTTCTTAGTTATTTTTATGATATTATGATTTTCTAATGATTTGATTATCCAGAACAATGCTGTTATTAGTGATATTACAATCAAGTGCTGATATAAGGTGTGCGCATAGCCAGCTGCCAACATCGACCGATTGCAATATACATGATTTTTTTTGATTGTGACGATTTCATGTTGGCAGCATAATTAATAATCGGAAAATCGTGCTGTATAGCGTCTCAAAGGAGGGGAGATTATTTCCACACACATATAGGGGACATGTTGGCCAATGTTCTGAAAATAAAGACAAAATTCCTGCAGTACATAAAAGTCTGGGGCACCTGCAAACATGATGATATGTCTTTGATTCTACATGACAAATTGGGAAGGACTCTGAGCGGGAAAAACACAATCATGCTACCAATTAAATTGAATTAACACAATCGATCGGGATTTAGCCCTTCCTGTCGAAAGACGGGTTTTTGAAATGGTCTTAGTTTTGCCGAGTGCGTTTCAGAGGATCAGAATCACCAATATAAACAGTTGAGATTCAACAGGTTCATGGGCACTCAAATAGTACAAAAAGAAATTCCAGACACTTTCATGAAGTAATCTGCCAAAACAAAGCGCTCAAACTTAACCTACAATAGAAATATTCCATTTCAGGATAGGATGATACCCTTGTTTATTCCTTTGGTGGTTCCAGTAATGAGGTTCCCGAGCTGAACTTAGATATAGAAGGGCTGATGTTCGTATCATTCCTCATCATGATATGTATGCCGTCAATGCCAGTAACAACTGATCAAGTGGTGTTTTCATTGACTGATGATTTGTGTATTACTTACTATGATTTGCATTCCCAAGGATTACATTAGAATGCTAGAATGGCACCACGATTGTAGCAGATCTAGGAGGGTAATGATAATGAAAAACCTACATTTGACAAGTTTGATAATTTTGATACAAAAGTAAGGCTCCTTATGGTAAACATTATTCTTATTTTCCTCCTTTGTTTGTGTTTATGAACCATAAATACTAAAACTGGCCTTAGAAGTTGTTGCAACCTGGGATGAGTTGCTACGTACTGCAGATAATTCTGAATTACATTTTTAAGTACCGGTTTAATTAAGTCTAGTCAGATCTGTTAATTTGTGGTCATCTCAAAAAGCACCCTTTATTGTCAGGGAAACTGTTTATTGGTCTGTTTCTTGAGTCTGGCCCCTTCTAACATACACTTTACCTAAACAAAGGGGGGAAATTGCAAAACTAGACCATTTCAAACCATATCTCGACAGGAAGGGGTTAATCCCGAGTGGATGATTTGTTAATTCAATTTAATTGGTTAGGCATTGACTTGAGTTGTTTCGTTCAGAGCCTTTCAACGATTTGTCATTGTAAGGAATAAAGATAAGATCAAGCCTGTACAGCTGATGCAGAGTTCCCACATGATCCAAGCTATGTATGAGAAAATCCACAAATGTGCCGACAGAAATTGGTCTCAGCTTTAAGACATTGGCCATCATGTCCACTATGTATGTCAGGTGGAAATTGTTTTCCTCCTACAAGATGCTCACAGCACGATTGCCAATTATCAATGTACCTGTCATCAAGAAATCGGTTCACATCATTCGCTTCATCGAGGTGGGTTACAGCGGGCTAAGCCACAACATGTGGACCGCTCTAACTTTGCCATCAACAAATATAGGGAAAACACTCAAAAAAACTGGACCATTTTACCGAATTTATGGCAATTCAAAAAATCATTAGAAGGTGTTTAAATAGCTCGGCGGCCATTTTTGAAAAGCGCCCTCCTTTAGGAATACCTTTAAGTGGTTAATTGACCGCTCTTATAGAGGTTGTGCCTTGTGTGTCCTCAACCGTTAATGCGGAACTTGTTCAAAGGATCAAATCAGGAAACCGCTGTATTGCCACATGTTATTGGTATAAAAAACAAGATTATTCCGTAGGTTGCACGCAACATACAAAATTTTGGGGGGGAAACAAAATGGATGCATTACGGTGGTTATAGGACACCTGTTCGGTCTTTTGTTCCTAGCCAATCGATTTAAACAGGCACAACCTCTGACAGTGACATCAACAAATATAGCAAAACACTGAAAACGTGTGCCATTTAACCCCCATTTTTGGCTAGTAGAACATTCTTTATGAATTGTTAGGAGGTGCTAAAATGCATTTGGCGGCCATTTTTGAAAAAGCCGCCCTCCATTACGGATACATCTAAAGTCGTGAATGTTACCGCTCTATACATTTGACATCACAAATATATGAAAAACACTACAAAAATGGACCATTTCACCACATAAAGTGCCTATGAAAACGTCATTATATGGTGTTAAAAAAAAAAAACTTTTGGCGGCCATTTTGAAAACGCCCTCTAGCAAAAAAAAAAGTGCCGGGTAGCAAAAGTCTACCATCACTTTTGGTATGTTGTGGTCTAGTCATGGCTGTGAAGAGTAACTTAGGGCACATCTATGCATACCGGGGACCCATCCAGCCAACGGAAATAGCTTGGATTACTTAATTGATTAACAAACTTGTGGTTATTTCATATTGTTAGTTATAGGCAGTTCGGCCTATACGGCAACTAGGGTGCACTGCTAGATCGATAAACTGTACCCAGAGTGTACACTTGGTGTATTATTGAATGACCAGGGGTGATGACGATGATGGTGGCCGCTACCAATCAATTAATCATGTTCGTTCGTGTCCCTGTCCTCTTGCCTCCTTGTCCTTGTCCAACTTGCAAATTTCAGGCAACGTCCTAATACATACACTAGGGCCAACACACATTGTAGCTAAATAGTAGTTATATGGAGGGAAACTGGCCTTGGCGGTCCGAAATACGTTTAAATCCTAACTGCAAAGAGTGAAGTTCACCTCTTTTAGAGTGATAAGCCTGGCTCCTCTGAAAAGAGTGCAATTTCACACCTTCAAAAAACATTTTTTGATCAAATGTCTCTTGATTATTTACAAAATGAATAAATCTTTATATTTGTTACATATCCAAGAAAAAATTTGAACAAAAACTTGACTCTTCGAAGGGTTTTGAAATTTCACTCTTTTCGGAGTGTGGGCCCTGTAGGGCCAACTCTAAAAAGAGTGAAATTCACTCTTTTGCCTTTAGAGAGTTAACAATATTATGTTGTCCCTTCGGGGAATCACGCCTCAGTTTTCGTCACATTCGCCAAATTTTCCACCTATAGGTCTACAATAGGGAAATGTCTTAAACGGAGACGTTCTTCTAAAATCGATAACGTTACCAAGGAAAAAATTATTAAAAAACAACAGAAAAATGGTCAAATCCAGACTGAAGCAACGTAAGTGGCACGCAATTTCAGTTAAACCGGTAGTAGTTTAATGTGTTAGGCAACAGCGTGTGAAACTGCGTGCATGCGCAGCGACAAAGAGACGCGTGCTATAAGGGTGTGTGTACGCATATTTGTTGCGGCAACCGCGAAAAATTATACCAGTATTTTTGCGTGTTGGTAGGCCTACATTTACTGCACCCACATTATCTGCTCCCTTCAGCAGCCTTGACGGACTAAAGTGCAGAATAAAGTTACAGTATCACGTTGCACTTTATTCCGTAAAGGATGCTGAATTCAAATGGGAGCAGACAAGTGGGTGCAGTAAATGTACCAACCCGATGTTGCTTGGTTTGGTCAGCTGCAATGATGGCCCTGCATGAACCCTGACCGGTCAAAGGGGGTCAAAGTTGCACGAGAAGTTTAGATTAAAATACGGACAATTTCGTAATTATTCTTCAACGGTTCCTTGCACAGCAGAAGGTGAGGGAAACCGGTCAAAGTTGCACCGGGAGAGTTTTGAGATTCAACGCAGAACACTTTAGTAAGTTCATTCTTCAACGTTCCTTGCACTGGCGACACGACAGACATGTAATTGTAAGGACCACGGGGTGGGGTGGGGGGGGGGTGTTAAATGATAAGGGGTGGAGGTGAGGAAGGAAGAGTGATAGGGGGGTGACGGTCGTGATGGTTTCCGAGGAAGAGGTTGGTAGTGAGGTTCATAGGGGCTATCGCCACAAGTGTGGAAGGAGCGTGAATGAAGAAAAGGAACAGTTTTTGATGAGTTGGCAAGGCATGGAGAGGTGCAAAGGTCGCGGTTAATTGGTCTATGTGTGGTGATTTTTAATGGGCATGTGGGGAGAAAAGGATTCGAAGGTTTCGAAGTGTTCATGGGGGAAATGGGGGTTGGGGAGAGGAATCTGGAAGGAAGAATGTGTGGAGTTTTGTGATGAAAAGAGGTTGTGTGTTGGAATATGTGGTTCAAAGAAAGATGACAAAAGGAAGTGAAAGTTAGTCAGGGGGAGGAAATGAGACCAGAGGATTTTGGTTAGTGGGCAGAGGAAAGCGAAAATTTCGTAAGAATGTTAAGTTGAGTGTTCCGATCGTCTTTGGGACCCCACCAATGATCTACATCTGATGCACCGATGTAGGACCGAGGATTTTCGGCGAGATGTTTTTTCTCGCCAAAAAATCTCTCGCTCCAAACGCCCCTAGCGGGTTTGTTTAACTGTACATTCTATTCTTTGTATTTGATTGTTTGGCGAGGGAAAGAAAAAGTAGTGACGAGAATTTTTCTTTTTCTCGTTGGTTTTTTAATATTAGTATTTTTATGTTTGCGAGGGAAAGGACGAAATCTTACTTTCTCGTTGTGGATTTTTCTTAATCTTATGTATTTAATTTTGTGTATTGTATGATGGCGAAGAACAAGTGACGAGATCTCTTCTCGTTGTGTGTTTTTTTTTTTATTCTTTTTATGAGTTCATTGTTTTGCGAGGAAGGAAAAGGACGAAATCTGCTTTCTCGTTGTGGATTTTTTTCTAATTCTTAGTATTTTTGTGTTTGGCGAGAAAAAGTGACGAGAATTCTTTTCTCGTGTGTTTTTCCAATTCTTATGTATTTTATTGTTTGGCGAGGAAAAAGGTGACAAGAATTCTTTTTTCGTTGGTTTTTTTTTTACTTCTTTGTATTGTATTGTTTTGGCCAAACAAAACGAGATCTCTTTCTCGTTGGGGATCATTTTTTTATAATTTTTATGTATTTTATTGTTTGGCGAGAAAAAGTGACGAGAATTTCTCGTCCTTTTCTTCGCCAAACAAATACAATAACATAGGAATTTAAAAAAAACACACAACGAGAAAAAGAAATTCTCGTCACTTTTTCTCGCTAAAACAAAAAATACATAAGAATTAAAAAAAAAAACACAACGAGAAAAGAATTCTCGTAACGTTTTCTCGTTGTGGATGTTTTTACTAATTCTTATGTACTTTATGTTGGGCGAGAAAAAGTGACGCGAATTTCTTTTCTCGTTGGGTTTTTTTTTAATTCTTCGTATTTTTTGTTTGGTGAGAAAGAAACGTGCCGAGATCTACATTCTCGTTGTGGATATTGTTCTAATTCTATTGTATTTTATGGTTTGGCAAGAAAAGTGACGAGAATTTCGTTTCTCGTTGTGGATTTTTTTAAAATTAATTTTATGTATTTTATTGTTTGGCGAGAAAAAGTGCGGAGAATTTCTCGTCTTTTCCTCGCAAAACACAATACACTACAAAAGAATTAAAAAAAACAACGGAAAGAAGATCTCGTCCTTTTCCTCGGACAAACAATAAAATACATAAGAATTTTTAAAAAAACACAACGAGAAAAAGAAATTCTCGTCATTTTTCTCGCCAAACATTAAAATACATAAGAAATTAAAAAAAAAAAAACACAAAGAGAAAGAAATTATCGTCACTTTTTCTCGCCCAACAATAAAATACATAAGAAATTTTTTTTTTAATAAAACAGCAACGAGAAAAAGAAATTCTCGTCCCTTGTCTCGCCAACAATAAAATACATAAGAATTAGAAAAAATCCACAACGAGAAAGCAGATCTCGTTTTTTCCTCGCCAAACAATAAAAAATACATAAGAATTAAAAAAAACAACCAACGAGAAGAGATCTCGTTGTGATTTTTTTTCTAATTCTTATGTATTGATTGTTTGGCGAGAAAAGGGACTAAATTTCTTTTATCGTTGTGTGTTTTGTTTATTCTTATGTATGTATTGTTTGGCGAGAAAAAGTGACGAGAATTATTTTTCTCGTTGTGTTTTTGTTCTAATTCTTAGTATTTTTTGTTGGGCGCGAAAAAGTAACGGAATTTCTTTCTCGTTAGTGTGTTTTTTTTTTTCAACTTATGTATTGTATTTTGTTTGGCGAGGAAAGGACGAGAATCTACTTTCTCGTTGTGGATTTTTTTCTAATTCTTATGTATTTTAAGTGTTTTGGCAGAGAAAAAGTGGGACGGAGAATATCTGTTTGTCGTTGTTTTTTTTTAATTCGTATATGGTATTGTTTGGCGAGAAAAAGTGACGAGATTTCTTTTCGCGTTGTGGTTTTTTTTTAAAAATTTGGTGGGGAAATAATTGGGGGGGGAAAGGGCGAGATCTGCTTTCTCGTGTTTATGGATTGTTTGTTCTATTACTTATGTATTATTGTTTGGCGAGACAAAGTGACGAGAATTTCTTTCGTCGTTGTTGATTTTTCTAATTCCTATATACTTTATTGTTTAGCGAGAGAATCGTGTTCCTCAGGTTCATTCTAACAACGACAGAAAAACACATATTTTCCAAAAAAAGGGTCCCGAAAAAAACGGTCCTAAATCGTGCCGTAACCCCTGATTTACCCGGAAGAATATCGATTTTGATATTGATTGAAGACCG
>JAMKCH010003992.1:0-100538 GCA_023653785.1 Ophioderma brevispina
CAAAGGTCATGGACCAAGGTCAAAGGTCATCTGAGGTCATGTTCGAGACTGCCATATTGCCAGGGGGATGATGCAAGTTTACTTGGCAGTATCTTGGAAGTGTCTCGATTGATGGTACATTATTTCGCACAAACAAATCTTCCTGCCTGAACATGCCCAACCTTGTGGTTGAAACTATTTAGCAAACATCTAGATTTCGTAAGTAAGTACAAATCCATTGATGTTATTTAAGTCATCTATATAAAATTCCTTCAGAAGATGTGATTTAAGAAATAAAGGGTGATGCAGTATCCTTTATGGGCGAATAATGTGTCCGAGGTCGGAAAAAATAAATACTGCAATACTGCAAATTCTATTGCCGAAAACAGCGTGGTATAATGAGAAAATGCATTCGCGACCCATTATTGCAGAATAATGGGCAGTAAACTGACCAATCAGAACGCTTCATTTTCAATAATGGGCAGCAGAGGTAATAGAATTAGTATTTTGGGAAACAAGGAATACAACAGATGTGTGGCTTTCTTTCAAACCAAATGAATCATTGAATTTCCCCATGCCTGGTCCAATTTTTTTTTCATCATTTGGTCTTAGTATAATCCTACACCTTTGCCTAAACTCAACCATAACCATGCTAAGCAAATTACAAATCTTGGATTTAACCCCTTGTGTAGTCCATTTTCAAACATTAGGTCAGGGGCTGGTGGAGGGGGTTAGGCTCATGCTTCCAAACCCAGGGGTATCAGTGACAGAGGACTAAAAAATAGGGTGAAAGACAGCCAAATTGTCCCACAATAGTTGTTTTCAAATGAAAAAAATTGTAAAATTTGCCCAAAATGGGGTCTTTGGTGGGTGAGATTCATGCAAAATTTTC
Source organism: Ophioderma brevispina (assembly GCA_023653785.1). NCBI lineage: Eukaryota > Metazoa > Echinodermata > Ophiuroidea > Amphilepidida > Ophiodermatidae > Ophioderma > Ophioderma brevispina. Next base: position 872 of record JAMKCH010003992.1, read on the forward strand.
TTGAAAAATAGGTCTTTGAGCAAAAATTTTCCAAATTTTCACTCAAAATAGGGGTCTTTAGGTGACAGTGGCAAAATTTTCAAAAAAACTGGGTCTTGGGATGAAATTTTAAAAATATAGGGTATTTGGGTGATAGCAATACAGAAAATGGGGGTCTTAACAGCCTTACATATGCATGAGTTCCAAAATGGGAGGTCCCCCCCCCCACCCCTGGTGGTCAGGGGTTCCTAAAAGACCATCTATGACCATGAGCCAGGTGGGGGTCTGTTCCCTAAACTTGTTCGTAACCCTACATGTATAGTAACTAATTTGCATATGTCCTACATAACAGACCTTTTCATACCAGTTACACATCACTTTGGACAAATTCCATTCAAGCATGACATGGTATGCACATAGATTTACGACCAAGTTTCAGGAACAGACCCAGGTTAACCATTGATCAGTTCTGAAATACACAGTAACATAACCAAACATGATGTAATTAGACGCTTAAATGTAAATTATTGAAACATGTTTGGCACTCATCAGCCTCCATGCAATTATAACTGAGAACCACTGCTCTATGCATTTTGTAGTCTAAAGACTGAAACCTTAATCGCAATGATCTCAAAACTTAGCCAAACCTAATCCTAAATTTAAATTTCCAAGACTCATGATCATAATCCTAAATCCTAACTTACTCTTAACCCCAATCCCAATATAATTTGTCTATTTCCCCCATTAAAATTGCAGTTTTTCACGGACTTCACTTTGACCTGAAATTTGTCAATTCACCTCAGACTCCCAGCTGCATGTGGTTTTAGGGGGGGGGGGGGGTAATGATTCTACAGGGATCAAATGTTTAACCACTTGATGGGGGCTAGTGATTTGTCATATATACAATTGTTTACAAAAGCTACTTTGAAGTTACCATATTTTAGTTCTGCCTCCAGTACACAAGGTCAAAGGTCACTTCTGGGGTCATGACCTGTTATAAGCATGGGACCAATAAACGGTGGGGTCAAGTGTCAGTTAATCTTAGCCTACCTTATTTTCATCCAAGTCTTCAGGCTATAGTATATTATGCCGTGGTAAGTTCTGCAGGGCGTAATATTACACCCTCCCTGGTCAAGTGATTAAACTGCTTTAAATAAATAATAGCACATTTTTTTGAAGAGCGCCCCCAATTTTTCAAAAATTGAGATTTTTACACGGTTGCATTGGTAACAGGCTAGTAAACTATACCTGTGAATGCTTAAGCTCGAAAATGTCTATGTGTCGCAAACAAAGGAATTTTGTAATTAGAATAAATAATATCATAGCTCTCCGATAATAATTCACCGGCTGCTGGAAACGGCCTTCCAATATGAAATAGCCGGGAAATTGCGCCATGTACATGTCTACGCTCATTCATTAGTTGTTTTATTGGTTCAGGCAGGTCAAGTTAGAGGTCATTTTCTTTGAGGTGTCACTATTTCGTCATGGATGGACATAAACTTAGCATTTCCAGCTCAGCCATTAAGTACAATCTGTGATCCCAATTCTAATTACAAAATCACTCATTTTATGATAAATACACATTTTTGAGCATTCTTGTTCGTAGTTATAGTTTCCTAGACAATTACCAACATAACTATGCAAAAATATCAAATTTTTAAAATTGGGGGCGCTCTTCAAAAAATGTGCTGTTATTGCTTTTAATATAGTTCAAATTATTCCTTTAGTAACCAGAGTAAACACAATAGTTTCTCATCCATGCCATGCTTTGTTTCAGAGATAATATGATAATATGAGAGTAATATGATAAAGGTTTTTTTTTTACAACTTTCAAACTCATTTTGTAAGCCTGTTAAACTGAAACAGGCCACCTGGCTAAGGATCCAGCTCAAAGTAAACCTACACACAGTTTTAGTACTCTTGAAATGAACTACGTTTCCTGAGAAGTGCACTTCTTTTAGTCCATTTCTCAATTTCTGTAACTAAAGGGGCAATTAAGTTTTATATTTGATTCCCAATCGAATAATGTACAATATTCCAAGTACCCAACAAACATTTCAGTGAGGTCCGGTGTTGGTCTTGTACATGTATCAGTAAATAATGTTTTGATAGGTTTAAAGCGGCACTGGTCACATTTTCACAAATATGAAATTTCTTTTCAATTTGCTCTCAACCTGATAGTCTAAAGCATTGGAAGAAGAGTGATACATTTTACAACATAAAATAATACTCAAAAGCAGATAGGAGTTTAAAGTGACAGTGGAGATTTTTTTAGGATACAAATTTCTCTCAAATTGCACAGATTGTAGACCACCTACCAAACGGTTTCGAAGTTTTATTGGACAACAAGTACAAAAGAAACACAACCTTGGTTTTAACTGCCTGTTCTAATCGTATTGTCCCATAGACACCGTGCTTGACTTTCTGTTGTGCACGACAAAAGTACTAAATCATCATATTATTGCTGGTCGGGAGACAGCCCGTATGAGCAAACCGTGTAACTGATCTGCTGACTGACTGACTGACTGGACTGAGTTCCGTGCGTTATGAAAAGTTGTTGCTATACCATCATTTAACGTCTGTGACCAATTTCAAAGAAACCATTAATTAGCCTACCTATTGAAAAGCTTACAGCTGGTCGGGCCGTGCGTGATCGCGGCAAGGAAAAGGATTTTTTTACGGCTACTAAATCGGTTTTACTATTATAAAACAATCCAAGAATAAGCTCTTCAAATTACTACTACAAACCGTCAAGTACCGAGTCACCCCTTGAATTTTAGAACGAGTATTAAAGTTCTATTATAGTCGATCTGCATCATAAAATTTGGTTTTGGCGTTATAATGGGTGGCATATTTTGAAACACTGTCAAGGCTGGTCATTCTGTCCCAAACAGGTTGCCATGCGAATTCGGACCAATATCAATTCGGTCCCAGTCAGTTCGGGCTCACGGCAATTCGGCCCAGGGTATTCGGTCCCATTAGGAAAACGCGTTTAAACATAACTGCGTGTAACCCCACTTAATAACCTGCCTAACATTTTATGACGAATCATGATCATACTTAATAAGATCTTTAATTGTGATATAATGTAAAAACATCATTGATTATCATTATAGTAGACCACTCATGGAAAAACTAGCTCCGGCCATTTGGCTAATTTTAGGCGTGTTTTAGTCTATTTTACCAGTCGTTTTGCAAAATTATAATTAAACTATTAAAAATTAAATTTTACGAGCATGGAAACTATCAATAAACATTTGGTCATTTTGTAATCAATTTAGTCATTAATTCATCCTTACCTATTGCCCACCTTTGGGGGTTTCTTTAGTGGAAAGAACGAGACAGTATAATTATGAATTTCGTGTCGAATTGCAAAAACATAATTATATTGGTCATGCATTTTTTTGTTAACAATAATGTAACATATAACATTTAGAATGTATTTTAATTGGCATTTTGTTTTATCACCTTTAACATCAAGTGGCATACGCGAGCGGTTCATCCAAACAATGGGGAAAAGCAAAACATGACACAAAATAATTTTATTTGAAACAAATAACAGTAACATCTTTGGGTTGGTAAGTGATGTCCCTTATTTATTGTTATACATACACATGTATATGATACATCTACATCGATCACCCAAAATTAATTTAGTACTGTGACTTTCACGGTGCTTAGTTCCTCTATAGTGCTTGTACTCTAGTCTACTGTGACAGGCCCCTGGAGTCAACGAGCTCGCATAAGCTAGCAAATTGGTATTGTAACCCGTAATGTAATACGACTGAAACATCACGTATGATGATAATAAATCGAAGAAAGCCCAGGTAAAATTCATACAGCCATTTCTTTGACCCACTCCCTCTCAAAGCAAATTTTCCCTCGATGGGAGAGACTCGCATAAGGGGGGCGCTATTATAAGTTGTTGTTATTAAACAAAACAAGGGTGGAAAAACGACTACGATATTTCAGTGTAACACAGAAGTAGCAGAAAGAAAGGAGAAAGGCAACGATATCCACAATGCACAAAATCAATTAAAATTGCCTGTGTGTTTTCTTTGGTCCGAATTGCAGGGGACCGATTGACGGATATGAGGCCGAATTGGTGAATATTTTAACTGAGACCGAATGTACGTGTTATTTTCAATTGGGATCGAATTGGCATGTACCGAATTGACGTGGACCGAACTGACGTGGGACCGAATTGACCATTGAGAGACCGAATTGACTGATTCCGAATTGGCAACGGACCGAACCACCGAACTGATGGGACCCACAAACGTAAATGCAATATTTACCGTATTTGTAAAGGTTTAAACAATAATCTTGACTATCATGTGAGATGAAGAAGGTAATTTCATCTTGACTATTATGTGAGATGAAAGAGGTAATTTCAATCTTCTTTCCGCCATTATCGATACCTCAAAATTGCTTTTATGGAAGAAGTTAGTATGCCCACGCTGCACGAATTCGGCAACGTTTAACGGAATAAACCGCCTGTTAAACGAAGTACGTGACTCCTGAGTGCTGCCACTCAAGCTAGTAAGCCTGGCAATTGTTACGTTTTGAGTTCTAGTTGGGCAACTAGTGACACTTGATTACCATGTGAAAATTAGTGTAGCAGGAGGTGCAAGTGTCCACGTTGTTTCCAAAGACACCAAAAACAGGAGAAATATGTAATAATGTGCATTTTGAAGCCCCCCCCAGGCTACCTTAAAAAATGATCTACATAAAAGTACACAAATTCAAAAATCGTCATCACATGCAAAGTGCCCCCTTCTTGATGTACCCATCACTATACCTTTTTCAATACCGACAGCATACTACTACGCTAGTCTTGTTTACAAAAGACGGCCGTATTTGGCTTATTCACTTCCGTGTGATCTAATACATTGGAAGCATTCCAAATATGCAAAACATCTGGGTTGACAACAATTGGGGACCTTCTTTCTATCTCATGTCTCTTTAATAGAGGTTAAAGACATCCAGGTCATTTGTAGACTAACTTTTAAGTTTTCCATAACTTATCAACAAAATGTGTATTTCCAATGATATCATAGACCGTACTCATTGATAGAAACCACAAAGGTCCAGACCGGTCAAACAGGGTGCATGCCATGGAAACATGCATATGCATGCCGATTTTTTTTCTGTGTTTTAAACGCCATTTCCGTCGTCTGGCTAATGAATTAATGTTGCCCGCTACATTAATTATAAAATCGTTCTGTTACCCATACGGACGCTGATTTGGTCTTAATCATTTCAGGTGAGGGCGGTTATATAAAGCTTTACAAGCATGCAAAAATATCGATTATTGACAAAGTTGAGTGCGCACTTATTTTGCAAATGTGCCAGTGTCTCTTTAAGTGTTATGGTTGTTCCCCATGCCTGGCTATGTGCGCGTGTGATATTCATGTCTGTCTGGGTTAAAGTTTATTCCTTAATTGAACAACGATTTTGTATGGCTGTTGATTTATACAATATTTATTGTTTGTTATGGGGGTTTTGTTCCAGCACTGAAGCGTGCATGTATCATCCATCAAAAGAAACCCTTCTTCGCTTAAGAACTTTTTGCCCAGTTAGGGTTAAATGACATCTTCTAAGTATCATTGAAATTTTCCCCAATAGTTTTATCTGATTTCTTGAAGGTTTATCCCAAAATTTGGTAGTTTTATCGTGCCCTCATCGTTGTAATTTGTTGAGTATGTCGTTGTTGAAAAAATTTAGTTTTTTGACTGCTTGATGCATGCACACAAACAGAGAGCCACGATCACTGTGTGTCAGAGGCCGTGAAATGAACTTTGACCTTGTGAAATGTGACTCTTTGACCTATTTGTAATCTATAACCCAAGTGTGGTTGCAATGGGTGACGGGGTTGGGTGTCCTGAACAAGAGGCTCTATTTGAGGCTTTTATTTGCTGCAAAATACTTGCATTTCAGACTATCTCAAGATAAAGTGCGCTACTATATTTCAATGTGGGTAATTTTCTGTTGGAGTTCCCCAACCTACTGTAATCTACAAGTCACAACAGAAATTCCACCTGAGAATTTCATTAAGAACAGGGAAAAATCAAAATGCAATTTGCTCGAGGTAGGTAAAACAGCTACTTTTCAAGTACGAACAAGTTTGAGTTGGAGTCTCCACAACTTAAATCTGAGTCATAAAATTTCACTAATGATGTTAGTAAGTTTCTCAGCAAAATATATGGGAAAAAATCTTTGCGAGAAGAGGTCGACTGTATTTCCCTTTAAATTTAGGAGAAAGACGTCACTGTCAAAATCCATGGTTTTCTATGACAGAGCCCAGAAACAAAACAGAATTTTCCAGCCACAATACGAGCAAAACTACGGACTAAAAGGACAAGCATTAGTTAATAAACAATCCGACCAATAAACAAAACGAGACTGAATGATATGCAGTAAACGACATCCTTGGTGATTCCCAGCCAATTGGGATCCCTTTTTTGTCATGGCTTTTCTTTTCAGTAGGAATGAAAAAAAAGCTCAGCAAAGTTAATTGGAAAGTGCCTTTGTCTTATATCTGTATATATGTGAGATTTCACCAGGCATTAATATTCGTGGTAAAAAGGCCTTAGTTTTTTATTAGATTGCTCTCCCCGTATGCATTGCATTTTGGCAAATGTTCAATATATGTTATCATGTAGGACTGATGTGAGTCCTATTGGCAGAAGCGGCAATATTTGTGTTTTTAATGGTGCCAGTTGAGTGATAAAATTTCACATGGGTGGAAACGTTTGATGCTTTTAATTGGGGTACCAATGCATGTTTGCCCTTCTGGTGTATTACTTTACTTGCTTAGTTAGATATGTCAATATTGATTGAAATCCTCAATTCTACAAAGTTGAAATTTGCTTTGAACATTTCTGTGTAGTTGTTACTTTATCTCAGCTGTAAACGATTTTCTTTTATTCATATCCGAAACCAGGAGGCATAAAGAGTTTGTAAGACCCACAGCGTAATCTACTTTATTTGAAATCTACCGCTGGTTTGAAGCTTTAAACTGTCATAGCCTCAGTACAATATTTCTCCAAATGGCAAGGATTTTTCATATATTTGATCCGCCAAATCGCTGTATCTGATACGAGAATTCATCTGTGAAAGCCATCTAAGAAAAGTCGTGGACAGCTGAAAAAGGTCATCGATGATTTGAACAAAAGTTAACATCTTGCTGGATATTACAATGGCTTTATGTAAAGCTGTGATTTTAAATGATTTCTGGGCATTGGCCTGGGGGTAAGAATAAAAAATAATTTGTTTATGTCGCCTCCTTAAGGCAGGAAGACACACTTTTTCCACTGTTGTCTGTTGTTGTGAAAAAGGGTTAACATTTGCTGTAATATCTGCATACTTCAATGGATTTAAACCAATCTTGAGTCGTAGGTGCAATTTGGTATCCCTCCATTCATTAATGAGGTCAAGATCACATACCAAGGTCAAAGGTCATGTGAGATCGTCGGTTGATGTAGTGAATCAGGTAACATGGGCCTGTAATACCACATAATTAAATTGATTTAAACCAACTTTAGTCCATACGTGCAACATGGATCCCTCATGTGTTGATGAGTCCAAGTCACATACCATTTCAAAGGTCATCTGAGGTTAAAGTTGTAAGATGGGCTGAAGAGAAATTGACCTTGATTGAAAGGTGAAGTCCAATTGGAACCAAACTTGGTTTATGGGAGATTACAGGCAAACCCTCATTTTGTTTAGAGGTCCAAGTCACATATCAAGGTCAAAGGTCATATGAGGCCTATCAATTACAAACCGCGACCGCAGACGACACTAGCTTCCAGGCCATGATGTATTTTTGGCTAACGCAACCACCCAATTGTTGTTGGTCGTAGAATGCCATGTTTGTTGGTCTGTCGGGCAGAAGCAATATCACCAATCCCACCATTGCTCGTCAACAGAGCGACTAATCACCATCAAACTTGGTAGGGTGGTAGCTCATGGTGAGTCCTTTTGCTGTAATAGTCCTAGCTATGAGTGGAGGATTTGGGGGCAGGACTCGGACCTTGGTCACGTTCTCCCTCTGTTGTAGGCTTCACCCTGCCTATATTAACCATACTTCCTCCAACTTGTACCAAATGTCCGGATCGTAACACTGGTGTTACTGTCATCTCTATCGTACCATAAATAACCATATCGAGAAAGTCACAAGCTTGAGGTTCCTCTATCGCAGAAGTGGTGAAGCTCTTAGTTGTTCGTGTTTGCAAAGGATGGCGCGTGATCCGGTATCTTGATACGATCTACCAGCTACAGGCAACGGCGAGTGGTGTCTGGAATGAATACAAAGATAAGCATGATCATGTGTCCGAGGAACTCCAAAGGGGGGTACAAACTGGGCCATAGAACCACGACATATGGATCGGGGAATAAGGTGGCACAGTGGCTGTGTAGTGATATTAGTCAGAGGCAGCCATGCTGCTGGGGTCGTTCCAAATTTCCGAGATGTTTGAACTGTTAGACATTCTAAGTTTCTTGTTATGAGTATGGGAGGATAGATACAATTGCTATGTGTAAAAAACTAGGTCACGGTACGCATCCCTATTTCAATCTTGAAATTTGGATGGATGGGGGACGATGTCATCAAAGATAAAGTGCATTCATTTCGTGATTCCAGCCAACTTCTGGTTTATCATTTTTCAATATGATATCCTTGAGAAAAGCTTATTCACAACTTTTTAGGTTGATCCCGACTTCGGTTTTGTTGGTATGAGCAAATGATCGTTTCCATAGGCCACTGTGCTATAATTTCTGTACGTTTACCGACAGAAAATACAAAATGCGAATTTCTTACAGATACGACCGAACTTTAAAGTAAGATTAGGTACACATAGAATATAATGTAAACGGTTCAGATGATGATAAAAAATCTCAGCTTTTTTGAGGTAAGTCGGGGGACGAGGCTGTGGATAACAAAAGGCCCCTTTAAAATGACGAATTTAAATAAATTTTAATGACCTTGCGATCTTTTTAGAGAGCCAGAGGTGTATTAACTCCGTAATGGTAGTTCCTTCTTAACATGTGGGTGATGCCTATTATTTTAGGAAGAACAGCAGTATATGCTGATAAAGGTTTCCCAAGCAATTATAAGGTGGATTGAATGAACTCAGTTCTGTGTCAAATATTACCCATACTCAAACTTAATCAACATAAAACATATATTGATAACAAATTGGGGTTAAAATATGATCACAATAGGCATGATTTATTGCAAAAACTTGTTAATATTGTATATTCAGGATAAAATGAACAAACATTCTTTTGCTCATAGAAAAATGACTTGGAGCATATCAAATTGCAGGAAACTCCAACTTCAGAATGAGTGTTTAGTATGAGATGGGGAATAATAATGACCCTATACCCTTTACCATTCTCATTTTGTCATTGTACGACATATGAACCGATCCAATCGTATGAAAAATTTAAGGCTGTTGTAGGAACATGAACAATGCAAAATTGTTTTCAGTAGAAGATACAAAATGAACAAGAACTGTCATTCAAGTGGAACTTCGCGAGGTTTTATTTCACGAATTTCGCGAGTGAACAAAAAACGCGACAATAAAACATCGCGAAATATTTTTTCAAAGATTTGTTATTGCCTTGATGTCAATACCGTGAAATGAAATTCTCGCGCATTCGGCAAACTGTTAAAATCACGGAAAAATATCTATACACGGAAATTTCCACTTACACAGTATACCATCCTCGCAGTGGTGTATTGACCGGGGTGGGAGGTGGTGGCCCAGAAGGGGCGATATGGACCATAATTGCCTTTACTCCCTCTTCTTCATGGAAGTTCAATTTCATCCTAAATTTAACTAGATTAAAGTCCACAATCATCATTTTTTCCAAATTCAAAATGCCCATTTTGTCTCTAAATTATTGTTTTAGGTCATATCACCCCTTATATCAATACTACAAAGCATTCTTTAATATGCCAATTTTACGACTGTTTTTGACCTAACAAGTTGGATCCTGACGTTTATTAGTAAATCATAAAAAAATCATATGTTTCTTGACAAATAAAACTGTCGCTTTACGCTTAGCCACTTACACAAGTCTTTACTACAACAATTCAATACAACAGTGCAAAAATAGGGGGCGCGATTTGTTTACATTTTAAGAATCGCTGATAGGGGCTTTAAGTACTTCTTATTCGTGTGCATTTCGTCAAGTTTTTGGACTTAAAGCATATTAGCAAGCACATTTTATTAAAGATTCACCCCCCAATTTTTTTCAAAAAAAATGAGATGTTTACACGGTGCTTGGTAACAACTGGCTAGTAAACTATACCTGTGAATGGCTAAGCTCGAAAATGTCTATGTGCCACATGAGGCCTTTGTTGTATTAGAATAATTATTATCGGATATATCCGATAATAATTCAAAACGGCTGCTATGCAATAGCCGGGGAATAGTGCCATGTATGTGTCTACGCTTGCTCATCCATTAGTTGTTTTTATTGGGTTCACAGGCATGTTAAGTTAGAGGTCATTCTCATGGGGTGGCACTATTTTCATCATGGCGGTCATAAACTAAGCATTTCCAGCTCTGCCGTTATGTGACAATATGGATGGTACCCCTAAATCAATTACCAAAGTTTCTTATTTTAATTATAACTACCACCATTTTTTTTAACATTCTGTTCGCAGTGTAGTTCCTAGAACAATTCCAAAAATCCACAGCAAAATATCAAATTTTACAATTGTGGCGCTCTTTCAAAAAATGTGCTTTATGTGGCGTTGATAGAAGCAATAAAACATATAACTAATCATTTTGCCCCGCTGACAGGACGACTTGAATTTTGCCCCTCTGGTTCCTTGGTATTTTACTGCATCCTTGGTGGCTTCCTATAACTTAGGCAGGACCAAACCAGATGCAAGAACTTCACAGTTGTGTACAAATACCACAGAGGAGATTAACACCCTTTTACAAATTTCTTTTTGTTTCGTTTTTCTTTTAATGCCACTACTTGAAGATATACGCCTGACAAAGTAAAAGCAAAGTGTTTTTCAGAAAACTCCTTAAATGGCTAACGTAGTGCTGTATTTAATACGTAAAACAAAAGTTCAGTAATTTGTCTGGACAACAGCCCTCTCATCCCAAGTGATTCACTATTCAGATTAAAGCCATAAAATCTTACTTGTCTAAGATGACTAAACCAAAATTTAACACAGAAAAAGAAAATATCACATGAAAAGAAGGTCACTGCCACGAAAAATGACATGTGTAAGGGAATGACAAATATAGATTGATACCAAATTGACCCCTATGAATTGTATGTGTGAACTGGAGTGTTATAAACCCACATTTTTGGATATTTTTTGTAACTAAAAAAGAAGCATTTTCCATGCCGTAAATCCCACTATGTAAGAAAATATGAATTTCTTTCAGTACAAAATCTCAGGTTTTTATGGGGAAGTGTGTGGGGCGAGGTTGTAGAACGGGTCAACCACCTTAAGCCGAATAAATTTGAAATGTCCACTCATAGCTTCCAGGAGCAATAAACTTGAACAAATTATATGTGGTGTAAAACTTATCCAGAACCAGCCTAGCCAGTACTGGAAAAAAGTGCATTTTTTTCCTAGGAACATAATGAAAATTTCCCTCCAGGAGACAGATGACAAAATTTCCCCTCCAAGATGACAAAAATTTTCCCTCCAGAAGACAAAATTTCCCTCCAGAATGACAAAATTTCCCTTAGGAGACTCAAAATTTCCCTTAAAATGTGTGACAAAATTTCCCTTAAGGGAGATGACAACCAAAAATTTCCCTCCAGGATTGTTTTTTGCAAAATAATTCCCCTCCGGATTGTAAAAAACCCCTCAGCGATGAACAAAATTTCCCCAGGAATAGGGAGGATGTCAAAATTTCCCCTCCAATGGACCCCATAATTTCCCTTCAGGATGATATTTCCCCCCAGGAAGACAAAATTTCCCCCAGGATACAAGATTGCAAAATTTCTCTTCAGGATGACAACATTTCTCTTCAGGTGCACAACATCCCTCAGGATGCAAAATTCACTCAAGAATGGCAAAAAATCCAAATATTATATTTTTCTTTATTCTAAGACCAAAATTTGACCCTTAAGCCAGTCCTGATCCTATCTTATGCTAACCCTAATACTCCACAATCAATATAGACTAACTGGCTTCCCAATTTTTGCCCCCCTTCCACAATTCCGCACACCTCACTGAACCTTCTCAATCGAACAAAATGCCTCACATCGGGGCCGAGTCCCAAACTTTTGGAGTAGCTGTTTAATGGTTTGCCCCGGGGGTTACACACTGCAGAGATGCACATCCTGCCGTGCACTAAACCAAATGTCAGATTTCCTTTTATGTATGTCAGCTGAGCTTTAGTATTGAAACAAAACCATGTCGCTATTTTATTTGATATTTTGAGAAATTTCCCCTCCACATCCTAAAGTGCTGTGCAGTATTAATTCGCCATGTTTGCCGACTTAGAAAACGTGCCTCACAACGATAATGGATTTTGTTTTCTGTTTCTATTTGATATGTTGTTTGTTTTTATGTTGCACTGGTCTAATGGTTTTATCACTTGAAACTTAATGGGAAATTGCTAGTGAAATTTGTGCTTAGTTCAGGCTATTATTTAATATTTTACTTGATATTATCTCATATTATTAAGCTTGAAAGGGGTTAGTGAATTTTGTCAAACCCTCACTGTTAAGCAAACCACAATATCGTATGTCAAAAAGTGATAGTGTCATGTTTAAAAAAAGAAGCATTTACTGATTAAAATTAATCTATGTACTTCAGGTCAGCGTCAGGTTTCTTTTAGGGGCATGCTACTGGTATCCTGTGTAACATACTACCTGTCCAGGGCCGAGTTGTCGGTGGCTAAACCGTCCCCCCATCGATTTTTAAGGCAATCTGATGAGGAGGGTAGCTGGTAAACCCTGGGAGAATGAAAAGAAGATCTACCTACAAGGTGTCAGCTCTGGGGAGCTTGGTGGCATCAGCACATGCTGCCTTGTATGGTGGGCATGGTTGCCAAAGGCTAGGCCCACCGCCGAAAACTATGGATTCAGGAAGGGCATCCGGTCAATTATCTTTGCTCCAATAAATCCTCACACAGCAGTATTGCTCAGTGTGAGGTCTATCCGGCCACCCACTTACGAGGAACAAAAAACCGGATTTTTAAAAATTTGGTTTTTTTAACTAATTTCATAACAACATTTGCAGAGGTTTTGGCATTTAAGTATGAGCATCTACACAAATAGTAATCTAGTTTTCTAGAAATTATGCACATAATTAGCTCATAATTAGCCAGTTCTGTAATCTATACATCATATAATGATGCTTACAAAGGATATTCTTGTTATTGTTTCTTTTCCTCTTTGAGTGTTTTTTTTGGGGGGGTTTCTGATCAACACTATTTGCATAGAGTAGTAACCATTTTGACTTGATCTTATCAAATACAAAACAAAATAGTACGATGAATGGATTACAATAAAACAACTTAGCAAAAAGAATATTTTGAAAACTGCCAAAACCTGTTACACCCTAGTTTCATTAGTTTCTACCCCTTGCATTGAAAACATGCATTAAATCTTAAAGGTTTGTACTGAAATATAGAATGCCTTTTTGATTGTTAATCAAGGTTAAAGGCAGTAGACCTCAGGGGCTTAAGGTGCATACAAAATAGAGTAATGAACAGATTAAATCACAGTTCTAAACATTTCTTCTTTTTCTCCTCTTTTCCATTTTTATAGAGTGACTTACTGAGTCCATCTCTCTGCTGGACGTGCCAGAATTCACCAGAAGATGAACAAGTAGACCTGGCCACATCTTTGGTAGTGTGTGAATGGGCCACCAAAATCTTCACCAAGCAGTTCTCGAGCATCCTCGACGTTGCCGACCATCTAACGCAGAACAATTTTGTCGCCAAATCCATGGCTGCCTTGACCGTGATCTCCTACATGGCGGACCGCAACAAGAAGGCGGGAGTCGAGGGGTCGTTGTTGAAATTGACCCAGAGCGAAGAGGATCGTCATCGGGAGACGAAGCACCAGTTGCAGCGGAAAATCCAGCATTCGCAGCTGATCAAAATGCGGCAACAGCAGGAACACAGAAAGAAACTGCAGAGTAGATTATCAACAGACAGCGGCCCTGTGGTCAGAGACAGAACAAAATTTTCACAGGGCGGGGGCTTGGAGCGAAGCCGTAGTGTGCCTGCGGACAGACTGTTTTCCGAACTGGATTCAAATAGCAGCAGCAGTAGTAATGAAGGAGGGGCTGGAGACAGCAAAGAACATTGCCAAAGTTCTCAAAATGAGAGTGCTAGTAGTGGTGGATTGTCCAATAGTCAAGGTGCTACATCACAACCGGCCGTACTATCTGGTGTCAAAGACAGTCCAAATAAAAGACGATATACTCCTATTCAGCCAAAGACACCTGTTAGAGACAATAATACAATCAAAGCAGTGCCAATTAATATCCCAGGCCTTTCAAAAGGCCAACAGTCGCAGTTCTTTTTGCTTAGGAACACAAACGGCACAGCTATAGCAACTGAAGTCATTAAAAATGGACAGAAAATGCTTCAGTTTATCGACAACCCACAGATTATTCCTCAAACTGTTCAAGCCAACAAGGCCACAAATGTCATATGCAGTAAAGGTAAAAACACTACCGGTGCTTCAACCAGTGGATCTGTGACTACTAAACCAATGTCCCAAATAGTTCTGGTGTCAAGACCGGCTCCTAATACAAACCTTACTCAAGGTGTACAGCCAGGATCAGTAGTACAGAAGATCCCTCATACCAGCAAGACAGAGACGATTGCCAACGCAGCATTACTTGTAAGTCCAAACACGCACGTCTTAGTGAGTCCAGTAAAAGCTCCTGCAAAGTCTCAAACGGCTACATTTGTGAGTGCCTCTGTTGCGCAAATAGTGTCTAATGGTGGTCATGTCCTGGTTCAAAGTACCCCAATTCAAACACCACAAGGAAAGACTTTTAGTATAATAGCACCAGTGTAGTGTCTCCACCTGCTCAGACAGACATTAACCCACAAATGGCTGCTTCTGTTTTGTCACCAAGTGCTGGTATGAATGCTACACAGCCCAATCTAGCAGGTGTTACCATTAAGAAAGAAGTCATAAGCAGAGGACCAACTCCATCAATAGAGAGCCTAGGGAGTCCCACGGCTACCACGGCAAGTTTAACTTACGTTCGTGCCATTGTACGCTCAGCAAGTCCAAAGTCGGGGGTCCAGCAAAATAACGGCAGTGTGTCTGCCTCTCTAGCTACCACACAGCAAACGCTGAGAACCGTTACCACAGATTCCATTACCAGTCCACAGTCAACGCCACTTTGCTTGCCTGGTATTTCCACACCAAGCATTCCTCGCACGGGTTCTGCTGCAGCACTTCTGCAGTCTCTTTCCAGTACTGTCAATTCCAATTTAGCAAATCAAACCCAGGCCAATCAAGTCAACCTGCAAAGGCAGCGCATCCCACAGGGCTCAATTCCAGGTCCAATGCAAATCCAGATGCAGAGACCAATTTTACACCAATCCCTACAGCAAATGCAAGAAAATCAAGCTTTACTAAAGCAGTCCACTATGTCAACACCTGCCAAAGTACCAAGTGAAATACAAGATGCAACGGCAACCCAACTGCAGCAAGTTGCAGCAACTTTGCAATTACAGCAACAGCAGCTTCTTCAGCAGCAGCAGCAACAGCAGACTCAGATCGGTTTATCCACCTCAGGGACAGCAGGATCTGTACTCCTACCTAATTCTGCTGGCCAGACATCAGGTACCATGAGTGGTATGAGCATGCTGCAAACAGCCCTTACGTCACCATTACCCCTTAGTTCCAGTACTGTCAACCAATCCTCGCAACCTCAAGGTATTATATCAGCATCTACATCGGAGGCAGTGGCTAAATTTAATGCTCTACAGTTGCATGATAATAACATAGCAGGTGCACAAATCACATTGCAGGGACACCAACTAGGACTAGCCATTCCTTCCTCTATTCCAGGCATGATGTCTGTTCAGATGACACCAACAGTTACAAATCAGCAGCCGGGATTCATTCCAGTATCAGGGGTAAAGAGACTTGCAGTAGATCCTACATCAGCAACAGTATTGACAAATGGCACTGCTATTTCAGTAGATGGTATTCAACAGCAGCAACAGCAATTTCAGAACTTCACTGGTACAACATTGATAAACACATCAGGGACTAGCCAGGGTTTGACGATCTCAAATGGACAAACCATAGGTACCGCAGGCTCAGCGGCTTATCCAGTGCATGTTATGAAATCAGGAGAAGCAGCGGTTGGAGTTATTCCCATCAGTCAGTCAGCACAAGTCATGGTGTCTTCTCAACAGGTTGCTAATCAATCAAGAAGCGCATCTGTCGCAAGCATTGGCTGTACCTCAACCAGTGATTTGCAGTCCCCGATCCCAGTAGCACTTTCCTTAAATGGCCATGTGACGCCCATCATGCAACAGACGGGCGGGACAAGCACACCCATTCCAATGTCTACCGGCAGCGTACCCCCAAGTCCAGTAGACGGATCATCGTTTTTCACCCCTATTCAGCAGCAAGGTATGGACCAGGCTAGATTGACCTCAAATGCAAGTCCAGTAAAACGCACACAGAAGGTTAAACCTAGAGCAACCCATCCAAAACAAACCAGCAGTGCAGAATTCTCTTCTCAGCAGGGTATTATCCAGCAGCAAGGCACTGGCAATTTTCAACATACAGAAACAGCAAGTAAACCAAATTTTGCAACGCCAACTCGAAAGCGACGTTCGTCGGGTCAGCAGAGGCGAGCTAATGCAAATCCGTACCCTCCGCCACCACCGGGTCCGAGACAGACCACGCCAGTTGCATCACCATGTGGGAGCCGTTGTAACACACCTGTGTCGCCTGCCACATCCACTAATCTTGATTCAATCAGTATGCCACCTCCATCACCAGGACTACCACCATTTGACAATACAGCTATGGGTGCT
Source organism: Ophioderma brevispina (assembly GCA_023653785.1). Taxonomy (NCBI): domain Eukaryota; kingdom Metazoa; phylum Echinodermata; class Ophiuroidea; order Amphilepidida; family Ophiodermatidae; genus Ophioderma; species Ophioderma brevispina. The sequence goes on from JAMKCH010003992.1 coordinate 17,872, forward strand.
AGCAGACAAAACAGTCAGGATTTGCGTAATAGAAGCGCCAGTCCTGCATTATGGAATGCAAATTCTGCACGTCGAAGAAACCCATCTGGACCACCAACATACACTATGCAGCAAATTAATAGGCAGCATTCCTTAGAGTCGGCAAGCGGATACAACCAAGCTGATGTAAACAACGTTAACACTATCTATATCGATCACAATGGTAGACCAACAAGACTACCCTCAGTTTCTCAGCGTAGCCAGTCTGTACCTCTTCCAGACCTTCCCGAAGCACGGATACTTCACAACTTCCAGCTGCAGCAAATACCAGGAGCTAACACAAATCTGCCTCAACAGGCTAACAACAACAATAACCCAACTGAAGTAACACAGGACAGACTATTAGCCTCTCTGAATGGCACAGAGTTCAGGGGCATCCAAGCCAACACGGGCAGCAATTACAATGCTAAGCGGAATTTGACAGTTGAGCTACAGGAGATTGAAGTCACGGAGGATGACTTTGCGGTTGGACTTGTCCAAGCACAGAATTTCCTCTCCCCAGACAGCAACTCCCAACCTGCCAATGGATTGGATGCCTTCAATGAACTGTTGAACTCAAATCAGACACAGCAGTCTGATCAAAATCAAGAGGTAAGTCAGGGGTCATCTTGGACAGCATCAAGAGGGGGCGACCCCACTCTTGGAAGTGCTCCAGCCGTGCAAGGGACGTCAGATTTGAATGTTGGGTTTGACATAGGGTCGTCGGATCAAGCAGTTAGCACACCGGGCAGCGTATTACCAGAGGACCAATCGCTGCTCTTCAACCAAGCCATGAATGGTGAAGCTTCAAATAGTACATCATCGACACTCAATGATGACATTACCAGTATGGAAGATCCGCTGTCGGATTTTGGCTCAGGAACTGGATTCGACCTGTCGTGGCAGATGGGAAGTAACAGCAGCCTTTCGACGCTTGAGTGTGGAATGTAAAATGAGAACATGGCAACCGCACAAGAAACCGTTATAATTCCTTAAGACTTGGTTGAGAGGCTTATAGACTTAAGTTAGTATTCAACTAAACTAGTAGAACTGTATGGTCAGTAGTGACCCTAAGTCACTGGTGACCCTGATGAATTCAGAAATCTTATAGGATAAAGTCCATGTACTTTTTTCTTAAGATTAACAAATTCATCAGGGTCACTACATTAGCACACCACTAGTAGTAATACGCTACGCAATGTAAACCTTGAATGGGAGTTTCCGTAACCTGACGCATCTGACACACTTATGAATTTGGAAACCTTAGAAAAAAGTGTGTCAGATGGGTCAGGTTACAGGAACTCCCTCCTTGAATGGTTAAAGGGTGTATCTCATATTCAGGTAACCTGTCGTAAGACATATTGTTTTGGTGGACTTTTTCATGATTGTTAAATGTGAATGGTATGCCATCAGAAAATAATTGTATGCTACTGTTGAAATTGTTTGGACGTAATGACATTGGGAAATAATGGCATGTTAATGTCGGCTGTTCGACTGCGGCCATGTCAACCTTGCCCAACATTGGGTCAATGTTGCTACTGTGGAAGTATAAGTTTTAAAAACTGGCAGGACCATGCATGTAAGTATTGGAAATACAAGTATAAGATGCACCCTTTGCCATGTTAAGGTTGCTAAGGCAACAATGAGTAATCAAAATTTACATGGCCGCTCTCATTATAATATGAGCTACATTACCAAGGACACAGTTAAAGGTGTAACGAGAGATTTCACATATCAGGTGTCCCTACAAAAATCGAAAGTATTGATTTTGGCCCTGATGTAAGGCTTTGCATCGAAAATATCCCCATCTGAAAGAATTAAGCTGAGAAATGTTTCTTTGGTACGAAAATTTTGAAATTTCTAATTTTGTATAGGAGCAAATATGAAATTCAGCCTATGTTTTACTTTGAAATATAAGCAAATCCAAATCGCCTGTTTTCTCTCTTTTAAGACATTTCTGTAGCAAAATACAAGGTAAGAAATCTATTGAGTGTCTAATCTATATCAAATTACTATTCTTAAACATCTGTGAAAATGTAAGCAATTTCATTGGTTGATGCCCGGGTTTAATTCGTTTAATTGAACCCAGGTAGTACGCGCTGCGTATTGAAGTTATTTTTAGGTTGAAGCGCTCGCGTCATACCGCGTTTTGCTACTTTCGCGCGCGCCTGCCTACGTTGCGTCTCGTCGCGTATGATCGTTGCGTTCAACGGGTTGTTCGATTGTTGTCACTAGGTGGTGGCAGTCCTTTCATGTTGTATTTAAGCCGTAAAGCATCGCGAAATTGGGTTAAAGATGACCTTAAATGATAAAGATGTTTAAGAATGAGAATAAAGGTATGATTTTGGGAACCGGTACTCTCTTTACGACGAATTGAACCCGGCGACACCATTATTTTTGCGTGGAAGAACTCGGCCTCCGGCCTCGTTCTTCCACTTAAAATAATGGTATCGCCTTGGGTTCAATTCGTCGTAAAGAGAGTACCGGTTCCCAAAATCATACCTTTATTCTCTAATTATGACACAATATATTTGGGTGCTTCAAAATCTCTCGTTGCACCTTTAAAGTAAGCCATGCATGCATAAATTAATATGAACCGATCTTGGATGTTGAGGATAACATAAATCCAGTTGGGCCATTTTGTGACCTTATTACCCTGATGAATTCAGCAACCTTTATGGTATAAAGTGGGGGTTTCCGTAACTTGACCACTATGAATTCAACAACCTTAACGGAATAAAGATGTAATGGTTAGTGAATGGTGGTCAGGTAAACCTGGTCATGTTATGTAAACACAGTATAAAATGTATGTGATACTGCACTTTTTTCCATAAGACTGCTGAATTCATCAGGGTCATAAGGTCACAAAATGGCCCAACCAACATAAATCAGGTGTATTTTCCAAAACGCTGGTGAAAGAAAGTGATAAATGAACTGTGCCAGGGTTCGAGGCTTTTCTTAAAAAAAAAAAAAAAAAAAACAACGGGTTGTTCGATTGTTGTCACTAGGTGGTGGCAGTCCTTTCATGTTGTATTTAAGCCGTAAAGCATCGCGAAATTGGGTTAAAGATGACCTTAAATGATAAAGATGTTTAAGAATGAGAATAAAGGTATGATTTTTGGAACCGGTACTCTCTTTACGACGAATTGAACCCGGCGACACCATTATTTTTGCGTGGAAGAACTCGGCCTCCGGCCTCGTTCTTCCACTTAAAATAATGGTATCGCCTTGGGTTCAATTCGTCGTAAAGAGAGTACCGGTTCCCAAAATCATACCTTTATTCTCTAATTATGACACAATATATTTGGGTGCTTCAAAATCTCTCGTTGCACCTTTAAAGTAAGCCATGCATGCATAAATTAATATGAACCGATCTTGGATGTTGAGGATAACATAAATCCAGTTGGGCCATTTTGTGACCTTATTACCCTGATGAATTCAGCAACCTTTATGGTATAAAGTGGGGGTTTCCGTAACTTGACCACTATGAATTCAACAACCTTAACGGAATAAAGATGTAATGGTTAGTGAATGGTGGTCAGGTAAACCTGGTCATGTTATGTAAACACAGTATAAAATGTATGTGATACTGCACTTTTTTCCATAAGACTGCTGAATTCATCAGGGTCATAAGGTCACAAAATGGCCCAACCAACATAAATCAGGTGTATTTTCCAAAACGCTGGTGAAAGAAAGTGATAAATGAACTGTGCCAGGGTTCGAGGCTTTTCTTTACTCCAAATTTCTTCAACTTCAAAAGTAAAAATTTAGGCAAGATAATAAGAGTTTCACCTATCCTCGGTGACAGCTGGGGATGTTAGTTAGTGCATTGGTGAAATCTTGTAATGTCTTTCACATTAAAATCCCTGTTAAATCCTGTTCATACTTTGCTTTATTTGGCTGTGCAGTGCTTTGGGTCTAAATTGCAGTAACTAGCTTGACCTATATAGTGTGATCAGTGCTAAATAGGCAGGCCTCTTAACTGTGCGAACTGATAAGGATAGTGTAGACGTAACACGTCTTAAGGGCATTATATGTGCTTGTGATGCATGCTAAGCTGGTATCCATATATCGTGTTGTTACAAGCCATTACATTCCACGGATTAAAGCGAGATAATACACAGGTGACTGCGCTTTAAGGTCTTTACATAGTGTTGTACCACTTGCCACTCAGCGGTATGCTGCTTAGTGTACGATATGCCGCCATTTCAAAGTAGCGCTACTGCTTGAAACAACAGCAGTGCTACTAACATTTCAGTTTTTTCAAGGTCACAGCGGCAGACAACTAAAATGGCACATGTGGGAGCATGGAGAAAAGCTTTTGTCATATTTGTAGCTTCAATTGTCATACTTTTAGTTGTACCAAAGCACAGGCCATTGCTTTTTGTTCATTGGTCAAAATGTCAATCAGTGCCATACTTCGCAAGCGGCACCACTACAGAGTTGATTTCAAGTCAACTCAATGCAATCTGCCACTTTAGGCAAAGCGACAGGGGGATCGATTCGTTGGCAAAACGCAACTGCCACTGCGGTCACCGCTAGCATTTCTGATCTGACTGCGTAGTGACGCTAAATTTTCATTATCAGAGCCGCAAAGCGGCAAGCTGCACGGTACTAGGTAATCACTTTTTTTGGTTGGACCACTAGCTTTAATTAGCAGGATAGATGCTCGCTTGGTAGCAACACATGGAATTGTGCGTTAATGCTTGCGTTTGGACAAAGAGTAGCATAAAGAGGGAATTGTTTGCGAGATGACGAACAGAGCTTACGAATTCCTGCCTATTTATTGCTGATCAAATTATAGTATCTTTCAATGAAATTCAACCCACAAACCATCAAGAAATATTTTTGATTTCCCCCTATATCCATAATTCAGGAAGATGTAATGTAAAAAGTCACTGTGGTCAAGTACTTTTTTCTGATATCTTTGAGTTCTGGGGATATCAAAAATAAGATAATCTATGTAAATTAATTTGCAGTAGTAAATAGGGTAACAGTTATTCATATGTAACCTTCCCCCTCCTACTAAAATAGCAATATGGTAGATTTTTATCAGTATTCTCTGAAATGCTTTGTATCAACTAACAAACTGCAATTATATTAGACTCTAGGCTGGTATTCTGAAGGGAGTGTCCAACTTTAGACCCGGGTTTACACCAGTTAGTCCTACATGAGTGGACCTTTTTTGTTCAACATTACCCTACAAATGTGCTGTAACGGAGAGCGCGTGTGGTTCTAGCGGAAAAGTGCTGGACTCGTGATCAATAGACCCGTGAAAATCGTGAGTTCGAGCCCCACTATGGTCAACGTGTTTGTGTCCCTGTGCACGACACTTAGTCTCAATTGCCTGTCCACCCAAGCGAAATCTGGGTAGCTGCTATGGGAATATTACAATCTTAACGATGATAGGCTTGTGCGCTGGTAAGGCATGTATTCGAGCAGCCACTAAATGAAGCGAAATGATCGTGACGATTCTTGCAGGCGGCGTAATAAATATTGTCAGGACGCTGTGGCTTTGTAGAGCGCCATATAAATATCGCTCCGTTATTATTATTATTATTATTGTACGGGTGAGGAAAAATTCATCAAGGATGGCCAGAAAGGCTCATCCTGAAGAATTTTCCAACATTTGTAAACAGATTTGAAAGCAAAAAAGGTCCACTATGTAGGATACAACTGGTTTTTAAACGCCGGAAGTCGGAAGGTATGACTCCCTGTAACTATATCAGCCATAGATATTTTAACATTTGTACAATTCCATGCACTACAAAGGCACAGCTATGTTTGAACAGGTTATTTTGATGATGAAAATCGTACCCAGGCACTGTTTTACTGTTCCCTTACACATACAATTTTGTGGGCGACTCAACCAAGGCTTGGAGCTGTGAGGACGTAGCAGGACTTTTAAAAGTTTTCCACACTACAAACAGAATTTTTTCGTCGCTCAACCACGGCCTTGAGAGTGAAGATGAGGAAAGCACAATTCTATAGGTCCCCAGCCATCTGATACATATGCTTGATTAGCAAATCGGGCATTATGAGATGCCAGTGAATTGATAGTTAGAGACTAAAGATAGGATTGGTTGTTTGCCTATCTAATATCGTGTCAATTGGAATGGGCAGTCCAATATTGAGTAGGGATGCCGGCACAAGCCGGTATCCCACTACGATAACAAATCTTGGGACTGGCCCATCAAATTGGACCGAGAGTAGATAGGCAAAAAAACAAAATGTTTTTATTATCTTTATTATCATTCTTATTAGTTTGGGTGTTTTAATCAATGGAAAATCGATTTATTTCAATAATATTAGTTTAAAAACAACAATATTCACCCGCTGTAAAAATGAACCAACCCGTACTACTTGTGTGCACTGCGTAACTTTATACACGCGCGCGTAACACTTGCGTGGCGATGCACTATCTCATATGTCTCATATAAATGGCAACAATGAATGATATGCGTGTTTGCTTACTAACCCGCCCACTGAAAAGACTGTTTAATCTTCAATTTTGCAAGAACAAAGTGCAAAAATTGCAACCCGTAGCAGCTTTTAGATATTTCACTTTGTGCCCAATGTACACCAACAAAGGGCAGCACCAACCGTTAGGACCTTTTACCGTGGAGTTTGAGGACTTTTTTATGGTGGTACTATTTTTGATAGGCAGTATACCGCCCATGCAACCAAATTTTGTCAACTGTTTTTTAAATGTTTTCCTATGAAGAAATGTATGGTATGATCACAACTGTTGTTTTCTGAAGATGATATACAACCATTATTTGATGCTTTTGTATAAAAAATCTTATCAGTTCAAATTTTTTGTGTGATTTTTAATTATCGCCATTGCTGTTTTAATAATAATAATATAAATAAAATCAGGTTAGTTGAACTATCTGAACATAGTGGTAACTCTATTGCATATCCAAGGAATGTTGTAATAATTAATATAACACAAAACAGCTGATTCAGTGTATCCTCATCTTGTAGCACAGGTCAAAGTCCTGTGTACTTGAGCTGTATGGTAAAGAACTTTGAATCCTGGTGTACATTGGTGTAAATCCTGGGGGATGGGGTATATACCCAATATTTTGATGAGGGGGATGGTCATGCGATCATCTCCCCAATGTTGATGCCCATTCACTTGTTTTGACCAAAAATAACCTCATATTTTACCATAATAGTTTAATAATGGTAAATTTCTGCATGCTTCATATGCATTTTGTTCTAATTTGCATTACATTTAACAATTTTAGGTTCTAAGTGGCAAATGTTTAGTGTTTCGCATGCATATGTACTAGTTACATATGTCAGCAAAGCCTGTTTCATCATAAAATTCAATCAACACCCCCCCATGTCATCAACAAATTTATGGCACTGTTGGTGTATGAGTTTGTAAATACATTACAATTTCAGAATTCACCGAGTTGTGTCCTCATAAAAGACTTTATCTAAATCTTCCTCAGAGGTGGTGCAAATTTAAAAATGAAATGGCTTACCAGAACATTGCAAGGAAGATTATAGCAAAAATAAACAACAACAACCAAAAAAATATGAAAAATAGTTTATTCTCAAATCTGTGAAAATAATAGTCTGTTTCTTTGTATATGCACCTCCTATGATAGATTCATTATAAATGTTTTTAATGGCATCCTAAATGACCTCAAATTTTTTTAGGAAGCCATCTCAAAAACCATTGACGTCTGTGTTACAACCAGTACAGAATCTAGGACTGAAAGGGTTAACCAGAATAGCCCCCTCTATTGTCGTGTATCAAGTTTTACCACACACAATTTGGTGTATCTTTGTTTCATAATTAGTTTGTTGCTGATATTACTCTAATGCTCTAAAAGTTTATTTACCAGAATAACTACATGCTCATCAAGCAGAATTAATTCCCACTTAAAAGTTCCAAACACAAAAATGCTAAGCAGCCCTTCATAACACCCAAGGGATCAAAGTTCTTGACTGTACATTGAGGAACATTGAACTGTGCATACTAATAGATGAGAATAACTGAAACCTTTTTCTGAAGTGGTAACAGTGGTGATAGTCTTAGACAAAGTCTTTGTTGACACGTTTTGATGTTTTACGATCATATTCCATTATATCATCCCGAGTAATAATGTTGATTGTCTGTGTTGGATCCTTTGACCTTCCAGAGCAAAATTGTTTGGGTGTTAGATAGTATATGCACTTGCACAGTACCTGTGACTCACTATTTTTGCTGCAACCGCAAAATATATTGCACGTACCATCATGAATGAAAGTTCAGTAAAAACATGTTTTTAATTCCAGAAAAATAATATGGCCAGTTTAGATGTGTATTTGATTCATTTCCTCTTTATTACAAATGTGAGAAGTGTATTTTACCAGTTGTAATTTTGAAAGAGATGTATTATAAAGAATTCTGCATGGTTAACAGTAATAATGCTGAAGTCAAGATTTTACCCTGCCCATGGAAAATTGTCTCCTTTTGCTAAATAAAAAAAATGTTGAATGTCCATGACCAACACAGCAACAAGTGGAGCTCTTAGTATACAAAAGAATACTCCCCTAGCTTACTGAAAACTTTGATTTACTTTTTGAACTTTAAAAAAAAAGAATATATTTTCCAAATCAATTTACATGAGAATGAAGATCTGTGAACGTGAAATATTCCAATTCATACCTTGGGCTTTGATGTGAAATTAATTTTGACTGCCCTACCGCAGAAAAAACTAGCGGGGACAACAAAACATTTTTTTCTTGGCCTAATTACAGATGCACGGTGGGATACCATACATCATTGGTTCATCATTACTTTATTAAAATATCAAACATGTTGGATGTTAGTTGGAATCTAGTCTGTTCTAAAATCAAATAGAGGTATTTAATAGCTGAGGTAATGCTTTATCTAAAAGCATCAAAATTTGGTTCTGGTAATCTAAAAATATTTGCCAAATATTTTGGTAGCCTCTAAAATTGAGGAGACAGCAAATGGATCAATCATTGTCCCCAGTGAAAACACTGACTTGTGTAGTTGCAGTGACTAGTTATTTAGTCACAGTGACTAGTTTAGTCACAGTGACTAGTTGTAGTCAAAGTGACTAGTTGTAGTCAAAGTGACTGTTTAGTCACAGTGACTATTTGCTTTGTTTAGTCAGACTAGTATTTTAGTCATTGGCTAGTTTTTTAGTCACTGTGACTAGTTTTACAGCCATGGTAACTGGTATCATGAAAATATAAAATGGTAGGCACCCTGTGCATGTTTTGCCATTTGTAGGTATAGCTTCGCACTGGCATCTGAATAAATTAGGTTATTGAATAACAATTTATTCACCTCTTGCAAGGTCATTGGTTTGCGTAGAGAAAGAATCAAACTGTGTGTAAATGCTCCCTTTCATATTCTGCCGATTCGAGGCTCTCTGTGCAAGTGGTGAAACTGTACAATTGAATGAATATTCCTAGCTTGCAAACCTTAACATGGTCAAGCTCTTAACTAACACCCCTTGAGTAATGAATCGCTCTTTGAAAGTCCATTCTAGTATTGATAGTTTATGCCACAAACTTGTTGGTTTACTTCTTGGAACATTTATCAGGGTTTTTTGAATTGTGCCAAGAGAGAAGGGTATGAAAGGATCGTGCACAAGTCGCAAAGGGTGAATCAGGAGTGTGAGCGGTATGTCACATTAAATTGCACAAGAAATGCATAATGCTTGTTGTTTTATCGTAGATCGAATTTTTGCACGTAGTGCACCGAATAAATTAAAGAAAGGCTGTAAATATGATATGTTTTCTGCATTGTTTTGAACAGAAAACTTGCTTTTTATATAGATTTTCTCCTTCAAATGTGAGTGGAATAGGTGAAGTGTATTAATGAGAAAATAAAGTTTTATCTACTGTATTTCAAAAAATGTAAATTAGAACTGCTATGTAAGTAACTGTATGTACGTCAGTTTGTTATTTTTTAGAATTGCATTCGACCTTTTTTATATTTTTGAAAGTTTTTTTAGCGAGAATACGTCGATGTAGGAACTCCTGGTAGGTGGTTGTATATTGATAAGATTTTTTGACTTATTAGAGAGGTTTTGAAAACTAGAGTTTGTTTTATGTCTGCCAAAGGTATTTGTAAGATTTGGTGTGTATAAAGGCGACTCAGGGCTTGTGAATGCTAGCGAGGCGGGGAGGCCAGTGATAGAGGGCGCTGTTCCTCCAGCATGGGCTTCCCTCTAACGTGCTTCTTAGGCAAGCATAAAGAGGTATAGATGTGGTTTGTGTTTGGACAAAGAAGTACAGTAAAATGGTTAACATAATGGTGCTTCTTATTGTATAGTGATTTGAAATTTGGTATCAAAAATAATTTCCCCTTCCCCCTTCCTCCAATGAGCCTGAACTTTCCACTTAAGAAGGGACAGAATCTGGGGAATCAAATGCAAACAACAAAACACTTTGTGGTGAAATAATGTGATGCAGGGTTTCTGATAAGAGATTTGAACTTGTGCAATGCTGAAATAAAATTCCACAATAAAAAGTATAGTTGCTTATTCTATCTCCCTCGGCACTGCCTTGAGAAATGGGGTAATCCCTCTCACCGTGGAATGACATTTTGAAAAAAGGTCACTGGGTGATATTGATCCCAAGGCAGATGATGTTTTGGTTGTTGTCATCAAAAGGAATTACTGCACTCATAATTATTCATGAGCTAATAGTACCAATCTATTGGACAATCACAAGTAAAAAGTGTATTCCCCCCCCCCCCCCGGTGGTATTTTGACTGTTTTCTCTACAACCTCATCCCCAGGGTCAGTCCAGTGAGGTGCAATGAAAGAAATACTGCATGGTTTATATCGATGAAATAGGGCATCGATTTTAACCTCAGTGGTGAATACAAGACTTCCACCTAAACTGGTTGCCAGTTTCACAGCAAAACTATGCTACCCTATTTCTCCCTCAAACCATGTACTATTTGTATAATATTCCTACTTGCTAGATGTCTTTCAGAATGAATTATCCCTTGTCTGTTTTGAAACTTGTAACAATCAAAACCTAACTGATACTAAACCTCAAATCACTGACCTTTCGCAAGCTTGTTTTGATTTGGAACCAAGTAAAATAACTAAATTTGTTCAAACACACACCATGCAAACTCTCACAATGAAATCTATATTCTCGGCTTTTAGGGGAAAAAATTCATATTTTATTGTGCATACAATCTCTTCACACTGGAGTTACATAAATGGTGCCCAATTCACCAAGGGTCAAATATTTTGTTCATGACTGTATATGGGTCCGTGAACCGTGCCCTAAAACTGAGAGTATAGCTATTCAGTGTGACTAAAGTGCTCTTTCTTCTCAGGATGTTGGAAACAAATAAATATGTACATTTTAATAGTTAACTTTTCTAGACTTTTTCTGCTCTAGTTCCATTGATGCTAGAAGTTGTAATAAGTATTTCATTTTTTTTAAATACAAACACACAAAAATGTATCTATAGAATTTTAGAAAAGGTTTTTCTAGGTCATTTTATCGAGAGCTGCATGCTTATTACAATGGACCATTGACATGATTGTAATGGTAGATAAATATTGCTTGGGAGGTTTTTCCCAGTCGGCAGCTAAATTGAATAGAATAGAAAATGATATTTTTCTATGTTTTAGGGTAAGTTAAAGCCATTCAGCAAATTGGAATATATATATATGAAATGCAGGTTTTGCTTGGGCAAACTTGTGGACAATGTTTATTGATGAATAATATTAATTAAGATGCACCAATTTAGATACCAGCCAGAATTTGATAGATTAAATATTTAGATGTATTATCTCTCCCATTATAAGTTTTTGTTACTGTTCCCCCCCCCTTTAGACTTTCCAGTACTACACTTTTTAATTTGGGGTGTTTCCATAAGGTGACACCCTTTTCTGACATACTTTTCTGACACCCTATGAATTCGGAAACCTTAACGGAATAAACCACATAAACCGTGTGGTTTATTCCGTTAAATTCTGTTAAGGTTTCCGAATTAATAGGGTGTCAGAAAAGGGTGTCACCTTATGGAAACACCCTTTAATTTGTCTGATATTTTAGACAACAGACACCACAGTTTGCTTTAATGCGATTTAAATGTACCCTATTGTTTTATCCAAATACATTGGACTAATTTAGATGTAGTAATTAAAGCAATGACAGAAAAACTGTGAATCTGAATATATTTAATTGTTATGCCTTTAAGTGTAATTGATATACTTGTTCAGGGCGAAAAACAAATAGCTAACAAATTTCAAGAAGTGAAAAATGTATTTTAAAAGTTTTGTTGTTATATTTAAGTACAGGGTATTATTGTTGTTATTATTGTGATACACCCTGGCTTCAGAAATAAAATTTCCTTAAGCAGACCCTTTAGAGGTTTGGCTGTTGGAAGGTCCCAAGTGATGTAGCTGCCTGTACACTTTGAGGTCCTTTAGGTGATGGTCGTGGCTCGGAGATCAAAATGTTTATTTTTTTTAAATTAAAAAATGACATGTTTTCTTGAGCATATTCAGAATCAGCATCAAAAATGCAATCAAATGAGTCCAAACAAGCCTAGTCTTAGACCAGTGATTTTTTTTTTTTGAGATGGCTTCCCAACAGACCGATAGGTTATTTGGATTTGGGAAGCCATCTAAAAAACTACTGACTTTTGTGTTATAACCTACACAGAATCTACCAGGTGCAGAGGGTTAAACGACCAATCAATATTATGCTGGGGGATGGGGAAATCTAGGGAAACGTAATTAATTCAGAAAAAAAGGGAGACTCGTTAATATTGATCATCCCTAAGTTAGGTACCAATCAAGTGCTCGACAAGCCAGATCTGGTTGGACATTCTTGAGGCTGTTTTTGATGAGCATTTTATTCGAGGAACTAACTCACAAGCCATTCATGAAATGGAACTTTGACACATAAATATCTGCCTGCCAGCTATTTCACTTTTGACTTTATAACAGCCATTCCTCATTATGTACTGTAAAAAGTGTGTCAAGGTGTATAGACAATGCTAAATGTTAACATGGCATTTTATGTACATAACCAATCACCGTATGGGGTAAAGCTTTAGCCCAGTCCAATAGGGTTGAATAATTTCCTATTAGTATTAGCTAAAGGGTTCTATCCTGTTTTGAGTAAATGCTGCACCCAAATTGAGCAAATTTTCAGATTGAAAAAAAAGTAGGCCTAATTTGTGTTTTTACTACATGTCATGATTTCATAACCACATGTGGCCATATAGTGTGAAATAACTGATTGTAAAAGCCCCCCATTAAAATGTTTAGTGTTTCAGGAATTATCTACCGTATTAAGTGCACTCTATAGGTGCATATGCTAAACAATTTAGTTTGTACGTCCATGTCGCCCTCTGCCTTTTGGGTGAAGGATATCTGTGAACGGATTTTAATTGTGTTAGGCATAATTGCATTATACCACACCTACTTTGTATCATGTGCTTTATTCTGTTAACAGAATAAAGCACATGATACAAAGTAGATGCAAAGGGTATGCCCAGAGTTAAAAAGGGATTGCACTCGCTTCCATAACACTATTCAACAGTATGGAAGGGATAAATATGTATAATTTTTTTTTTCAAAAATGCTGGGCATTCCAGATAATTTTAGATGCACTCTATAGATTTAACTAATGGACATGTGCATTTGAATGACACAAAACTAATTGTCCCTGTTGAACAAGTTCGGATGGTGACAATGAGATCAGCAGATTCTGTATTTATGTGCATGGTAAAAATGTTAAGAAAAAGCGTTCACCTTTGAGTGATGCATCCGTGTACTTTGGACACGATGAGCCTCGGGTAGAGCCACACTCATGCGACCTGTACATGTAGGGTCAAAGGTTGCCTAGGGGTCATTTGGGGTTATCCTATTTTGGGGTTATTTGGGTCTCTTTAGCACAGCTTACTTTGCTGATTGCGACATTCAGCTGGGACGTGGGGTCAGAGGTCAGCTAGGGGTCATTTGGGGTTATTTTAACCTGAAATGTTAACCCTGGACACCATAATTGTTCATTGTATCACATACATTGATGAATTTCAATGGGACTTGAACACATTGAACTTTGGTCTCCCTAACACAGCTGACTTCTTTTCAGATTGCAAAATTTGTTGGGCACGTAAATAATTCTGGGGTCTGCTTGTATGACAGTGTGAAATGGATGTCGGCAGAATGTTTGCTTCAAGCAATAACCAACATTGTTTTCATTTTGTATTTAGCTGCAACTTTTCTTGCTGCTGATTATGTCCTACAAAATGTTTCAATAATTAGAAGACCCCAGCTGTTCTTCAAAGTGTTAAATGGAAAAAAAAAGCTTATGGCAAAAATTTGAAATTTGACTAAATATTTTAAATGTAAAGTTATGAAAAAGTTAAGTACATGCTTGTATTCTATTTCCTTGGAAATGATTCCAATTTTACTTAAATTATTGAATATAACAATTAGAATTATTAATACAAATGCAAACTTCAGCAGAAATGTGGTAGAGTCAGGGTGCTGAATTTTACATCTTTGACATCTGCACCCTAATGAAGGGATTGAATAAGAAAATGTTTTTTTTTTAAATCTTATTAAGATGTCTTTTTGTGTTTGCATTTTCGCTAATAATGCAAAAGTGCTTTTAAAATACTAACAAATCCTTTAAATGTGATTACAAATTTGCAAATTGCTATTGCGCTTATAAATGCAACAATATTTAACTTTGACGTTTAAATTCACATTCATGCTTATTCATTCAGCCAATCTGTATTTAGTTTGAAAAAAAATGCAAGCCAAGCTTGATATAATTGTTTGAATCATAAAAGTGCAAAATACCATTTTTTGTTTTCCTTTCCAAAAATACCATGGCGAAATATAACATAAGAGATTTTCTGTTTTGCTGTGACTTTGGCACCAACATTTTTGTGCATTTTTATCCCCCTGGCTTGAAAAGCAGTAGGGGATATCTCTATAGTGCACGTCCGTATGTGTATGTATGCCAGTTTTTCACGTCTCCTTCGAAAAGTTTTAAGTCCGATTTAAATCGCACTTGGGGTTAAGGCGCAATAGGGGTTCCTTCCCGTGTTGATAATGTCAAAGGTCATGGACCAAGGTCAAAGGTCATCTGAGGTCATGTTCCAGACTGCCATCTTGCCAGGGGATGACGCAAGTTTACTTGTATTTTATAGGAATTGGAACTGAAAGCTCAAAGTACAGAAAGAAAACAAAAATATTTGAGCAAATTTGAAGTAATCATATAGTCCTCTTTGATGTAATCATACCTTGTATCTCTTAAATACTCATGGTAGCTGTAGTGACACTCACTAGAGAACACCAACTTCTGAAATCACTTGATCCCAGGCGGTGTCGGCAAAGAAATCCCAAATTTAGATGTTGTCATCGGTTTTACACATAAAAACTTTGTGAATATATGTTACCAAGCAATTTTTTTCTTAATCCAAAACTGTCAGAGTTGTAGAATCAACTTCACTGTAAGGGGTTAATTTGAAAAAGTTTATATATGAATAACAGACAAGAATGAGGTCCGACATGAGCATGGCAAAAACCATCACCGGCCCACATCAAAGTGCTCAAATACAGCTTGTAGGTTTTTATAGTTTGTATTGCTGTAATCTATTTTGATTAATTTGGTCAAGTTGCTGCATTGATGAGACTTGGCTACCATCGTCTGACTTGATCTTAAAACTATGCCATCGCTATCACCATGGCAACCCATGTGCGCTTGACCGGACTCCGACTCGAACCGGCAACCTTCCAATCACCAGCACGGCGCTCTTGCTAACTGAGCTAACAAACCTGGGTTGGTAGTGCAGCGATAGATAACATCTATAGGTCTTACGTCCGAAAGGTGCTCATCGCATTCCTAGCGGATAGCATCAGATCGGTTTATTTTAGCCATTTTCTTTGTTTTGTAGTTTATCATAAGTTTTAAGTGCTCCTTTGCTAAATGAATTGTAAAAGAAAAATGGTATCGATTCTCCTTTTTTGGGTGTCACTACCTACATGACCATTGCAGAGGGCTTGGCTGCAAGGACAAATTTCTTTGTTTCTTTTCAAAATGAAACGAAGAAAAAATTCTTATATTGAACTGACCAATTTTAAGATATGCCGTGTTGTGAAAATAGCAAGTTTAATTGTGACTTGCTTTTACATTTCATTTTAACTTCAAGAAAAAAATTAAGAGATGGTGGTATGTTAGTGTGTTCTTAGTTTTGCCCAAAATTTAGAAAAAAAAATCCAGTAACTTATTGGGAAAGAGTTAAAGGGAATTTTACAAAACTGTAAGAAATTGTTTTAAATGTGGTAATTCTTAAGGCTGCAACACCAATACATCAAGTCAAATATATTTGATGTATCACTTTTAGTCTGTATGTAATACCATTTGGTCAATTGGTCAACATGAACCACATAAATGAGTGAGGATATGTGAATTCTAAGTTGCGGTCCAATCTAAACAAAAATTGGAATGCTGTTAGATTTGGTGGCCCATAAATTCAGAATTCACAGGAACAAAAAAATAATTGTCATAATTACATTTTATCCTTGCACCTACTCTGTAGCATGTGCTTTATTCCATCTGTAGAATAAAGAAAACTTGATTAGAGGGGATGCGAAGGGTATAATGCATTTAGGCCAAAAGAGTATGCAAGTTTTGATCTAAATGAACTGACCTTAAGGATACTGACTATCCCCTGGACAATGTTTTGAGATGCCTCCTAACAGAGCTTTATTTTTTGGATTTCTGACTTTATGTCCACTTTAATTGCTTCCTGTACAAAATTACAGGGAAATCGTGATTTTAAGGCTTTTTAAGGGAAAAACCAAGAATGACATATCTGATTCTAAGGACTGAAAAGCTGCCTTTGCTCCAAGAAACTTTATGGCAAATTTCAGATGTTGCATGTACGTATGTTATTCCCCCACCAAAAAAAAGGTTTATCTCAGTTTTTTTGCAAGCATAGATTTTAAAATTTACATTTTAGCACATTGCTTAAATATTTTCAATGGTTGGTTTGTTTGTCAGATTAAAAAAATAGCTAGGCAGCGGTGGTTACAAAAAAGGAAAACATTTGGGCCAAAATGTGAAGGAAAACCTACATAGCGCTTAGCTTTACTTTACTAAAACTAAAACAGAAAATGCATAATGCATAGGATTTGAGAGCAAAAGAAACTGAACTGAGATAAACCCTTTTTGGGGGTCTTACAGAACTTCTCTTTGGGGATTATGAGACTCGGACAAGTTCAGGGAATAGAAAATGTTGAGCATATTGTGTATCCTTAAGATATATCCTACTTTTTAGGGAATTTGGGTTTTCTGGAAAAATTGAACAAGAATATAATCTGGATGCTTCAAAATTCTGTGAATTGTTAAGAAACAGAAATATTTCTTTTGTGTTCCATTATTCTTTCTACAGTGAGGTAGTTAAAGGAGACCTCTAAGAATAACACAATACAATATACCCAATGAAATAATTATCGAGCACAGTCATTGGTTTCATGGAAAACAGTTATAATACCTATAAAAATTAATTCAACATCTGGTCTGACCATGCGCTATCTAAAATTACAGCTTGTGTTATGGGATACGGCCTCACATAGTTAGACCAGATATTTTTAATTCATTTTGATTGCAATATACATGCAAGTCTGTTTTTCCATGAAACCACTCGATATGTGCTGAATAATTATCTTATGTATGTTATCCTTAGTATGGGCTCTCATTTAACAAATAGGCTTATTTTGCTACTCTTTAAAAAGAGTAGAAACACCTCATTCATGACTTTATGATTTTGTGTATGTGTGTGTGTGTGTCTCGCCCTCAAGACATTTCTACTTTGGTCATTTCTATGTACCAAAAAAGTTTGAAATGTAGATCTTATATTTGTATTTTGGATTAGTCCCCTCCTTTGAGTAAATCACCATGAAGTCTTTGTTCACTTGTTTTTCAACTCTTTTAAAAGAATGTTTTAACTTGCTTAGATATATATATGTGTCAACTTTCATATTTTTGTAGTCCCTAATGAATTTTAAACCTGTCTTTGACAATTTGTGTGCTCTTTGTTGGAATAATACGTTGCCTTTAATATAAGTTCAAACATTTCATAGTAGTTTGGGTGTCTTAACAGAACTGCAGGTAACATAAATTTAATATTTTGAAGTTTATGAATATTGTATCGCTGACTCTCTTCAAAGTACAAAATTGTATATTTCGGTGGTCGGCTGTTTATTGTTTTTGTTTTTAAACATTTGCACATTAAAGGTGCTTGTTCCGATCGTCTTGGGACCCCCCTGATTTACCCGGAAGTAGGATCAATTTTGATATCAGATGAAAGGCTGTATTTTTCTCATTGTCCTGAAATTTAAGCTTTCAAATCCATTGCTTTCTCTAGATACAGATAAAAAACCAGTAATATTAGCACAGTAGTGAATAGGGCGTTGCACTATGCATTATCGCGTCTAGCATCAAAACCTCAAGTTTGTTTCCCACGGTACTTAATGGTCAGTGTGTACAAGTGTCAGGCTCTCATATCAAGTAGAGAACACGATAGACTAAAATCGGAACAAACACCTTTAAGAAAATGCACTGGTTTTTAATTTCTAAAAAGTACTAAGTGTAGCGTTTGGTTTGAGAGCATTCAGTTAAACCCTTTACACCAGAGCTGCTGCAGTGCTGCACCAGCTCTGCACCATTTGCTTTATTCCATTGAATGCTATTTACCTGGACTACCTGTGAATGGTTTACCATAATCTAAGAAAAGTGCATTATGGTCTAGCTTAGCAATGGGAGAAGAATTGTGCCGCTTGGATGTTGTTACCATGAGATAAGGCTTTATTCCAGATTGAAAAGCTTTTTCCATGGAATACACATACAGACTCTCTCTAGCCAAAAATGAGTATGAAATCATGGGGGTAGGGGTTGCATGCAATGTATAGCATATAGGCCCTTAATGTACTGAAGTGCTATTACGTTTTCAATCAGTTGTGTGATTTAGGGATTCAATTGACATGCTTTCTAGACACAGATTTTGGTTGCCTGTATTACACAAGAGCCACTCACACACATACGCATGTGCATGCACGCACAAGCACACACACACTCAGACACACATGTGCACACATTCCACACATACACACAATTTTGATTCATCTACATGTATACTTCCGAACACATCAAAGAGCTGCATCCTAGGTTGTGAATGCAAATGTGGAATAAAGTGCATTCATACATTCAGACAAAAGAAAACTTACCTAGAACTATTCAAAAATTTTTGTGTTTGGTCCTTGGAAGCATATGATACAAGTACGCGTACACACACACACACGTATGTACAGATGCACATACATACAGATGCACACACACATACAGATGCACACACACACACACACATACAGATGCACACACACATACAGATGCACACACACATACAGATGCACACACACATACAGATGCACACACATACAGATGCACATACATACAGATGCACACACATACATACAGATGCACACACATACATACAGATGCACACACACACACATACAGATGCACACACATACATACAGATGCACACACATACATACAGATGCACACACACATACAGATGCACATACATACAGAGACATACTTGTGTACACGTTCCACATGCATACACCCTCGCTGACACACACACACACACACACACAAATACACATACTCTCATTCCCTCTTCTAAAATCTAGCAAACTTAATCCCACAACTGAAATATACAATTTTGATGAGATTTGAACTGAGACAGTGACTTAGGGACCAGGCAAAGAAGGCATACAACATGTTTATAAATATCGATGCCTGCTTTGTAGATTATGTGGATCTTCCAGGTGTTAATTCAAGATAATTATATATATACTCTAAATGATGCGATTGTTCCATTCATTTTAAGCTGATTATAGGGTACGTTTTGTCATAAATGATAGTATTCTGTTTGTGGCATAATGCGTACATTTTTAGCTAGATTGCCCAAAGTGTATGTCAAATCACCTGTGTGATTTTCAGTAAGTCTTTGGGAAGCCATTAATTTTTTTTTTGATGGAACTGTGCAAGGGCTTATTAATACCTGATAAATAAGGGCAACAAAGAATGGTGGTGTATCTGTGTGTTGTCCCTTATGCACCAGACAGCCGTTACAAAACGACTGCTTTTGATGGCAAGATATCTCAACAATTATGTTCCCTGAACATTAGGATCATTGTAGTAATAACATTGCAGTTTATGCTTCCATGATATTATTGTCCGATGACATCCAATGTAGTTCTTGGTGCCAACGGGGAATCTCGCCCTGCATAAAGTTGAATCTGATCTTTGGTCCCTGATGTCCATGTTTTCCATTGATAAGTGCAATGACCCGGGTCAACATTGACAAGATTAGCTTTGTGCTTACCAACATAGTGATGATCTTGGAGGGGAGAACCGCACTGCAACAGGTGCAGTTGTGGGGGGCCTTATGAACAATCTGCCCACAGCAAGACTGTAAAGAACATTTCTACATCAGATGACCACAAAATGCCCACCTTTTTGTCCCCACCGAACAAAGTTCAATGGTACTTTAAAACTGGGCTCCGTCCGTATGTCTGTGAGAAACGTTAACCCGGAACATCATTGGCCATATCTTTTGTTCTAGATAAGCTGATTAGCCGAAAAAACTTGGGGTAGTGCCCCTATTAACCATGTAATCATTCCCCCTGGGTCAGGGAAAAAGAAGATTAATAGAGCACCAGAAAGGGTCAATATTTTTGCCATCTCTTCTTTTTTCTAGATAGTAGAGTACCATTGGTTATATTGTTATAAGGGCAACGATCCCTACTATCTAATTTTCATTTCCCTGGAGGTCCTCCCCTGGGCTCACAGTGTGTGTGTAAAATGTCCAAAGAGTCAAAATTAGTTAGTCAATTTCACACAACGCTAAACTTTTGCCATCTGTTTGGAATCTGACATTTGACCCTTTTACTCGGCAGAGACTTAGTAATCACTTTTCTGTCTGGTCCCCTCCATATTAACTGCTTGTGTCGAACGATTTAAATATCTGTAGTTCATAGAGTGCTACAAGTGATGTAACTTGGTGGAAAGAAGCAGTTGACTTATTATTAGTTTGCTAATTGTCCCCGCCGAACGAGTTCGGAACGGGGACTAATAAAATGAAGCATCGTTTCGTTCGTCCGTCCCACTGGGGTGATAAAATGTTAAGCCCTTTTGTAATGATTTTCTGGGGAGTTCCGTAGGGCAACACTGATGTAACTTTGTGTAAAGAGCGGGTTGAGGTTTCGACCTGATTAGATTTTGGGCGTAAATATGCTAATTAGTATCTACTTTGCATAATTTATGAAGACATTATCCTGCAAGGCCGGTGTACAAGTTTTCTGGAGTTTCTTGTAGGCGTATTAATTAGGTACACTTGGTGGAAGAAGCGGGCTGAAGAGTTCTCGACCTGATAGATTTTGGGCATATTTTGGGCAAATTGAGTGTGCAAATGAGCTAATTACTAGCCAAAAGTCCGCGTACTTGCTATATTTTGGACCCTGTCCATTGGATACTCAAATTCCTGCACTGCATGAAAGCCTATCATGGCCCCATTCTTTTTTGCAATTTGAAGTATGTGATTATCGGCTTTAGGTATGCAAATGAGCTAATTAAATAGCCATAATTGCTATATCCTCTGAAACGGCACGTCGGATAGGCAAAATTCCATCGCTACATGAGAATACTTCTGGCCAAGGTGAGGGGGGGGGTGTTGTGGAGTGATATGCGGCTTAGGTATGCAACTGAGCTAATTCAATAGTCCTTAATTGGCTGTATCCTCTTGAAACGGTACGTCGGATAGGCAAAATTCCTTTGCACACTGAGACTACGATGCCCCTAGGGGAGGGGGGTGGGGTGTTGGGGAGGGGGTTTAGGTATTGTGGGTGTTGGGGGAGGAGGTGGGGTGCTGGGCAGAGTTGACGAGGGGGTGTTGTTGTGGCAGTGTGTTGGGGAGGGGTGGGGTGTTGAATGGTGTTAGGGAGGGGTGTTTGCGGGTGGCTTGGGGAGGGGTGAAAGTGGTTGGGGAGGATGGGGAGGGGTTCGGGGTGTTTGGGAGGGGAGTGGCGTGTTGCGGGGTATTGGGGTGGGGGTGGTGTTTGCGTGGATGTTGGGGGTAGAAGGGGTGTTAAGGAGGGGGTGGGCTTGGTGTTGCAGAGTGTTGGAAGGGGATGGGGTGTGGGGGAGGGGTGTGTATTGTGAGGTGTTGGGGTTGGGGTTATTGTTGCGGGTGTTGGGGAGGGGTGGGGGTTTGCAAGGGTGTTGGGATGGGTGGGGTTTTGGGGAGGGGTGGGTGTTTAGTTTGCATTTATCGCCTGTTAGTGATCGCTACATTCGGCGGGGACATATTTTACGCTTGCGGTAAATACGAGTTCGCCTTGTTAGTATCTAATTATTTGCATAATTTTACAAAAAATTTCCCACACAAAGAATTTTGTACAGTTATTTGGAGTTACGTAAGGTGTTAATATGTATCTTGGTGGAAAGTAGCGGGTTGAGGAGTTCTCGCCCTGATTAGATTTTGGGTGTATGTCGGGCAAATTGAGTATGCAAATGGCGTATTGTCCCCGCCGAACGAGTTTGCAACGGGGACTATGAAATGAGCCGTGTTCCGTTCGTTTTCCCCGGGTTATAATAATGTTAACCCATATTGTGTCGATTTATCTGGATTTCCGTAGGCTATGAATGATGCAACTTGGTGGAAAAAAAAAGGAAATTCGGTTTGATGAGTTTCCTTCGACCTGATTATATTTGTGGGGTGTCAGGGTTGGGGTGGGGTGTCTCGGGAGGGGGGAGGGGTGTCTTGGGGAGTTGGAGGGGTTCTCGTGGAGGGGAGGGTTGTCTTGGGAGAGGTGGTCTGGGAGAGGAGGGTTGTCCCTCTTGGGGGGAGAGGGAGCGGTGCCTGGTAGAGGGATGGGCAGGGTGTCTGGGACGGGGACGGGTGGGGGGTGTCAGGGAGGGGATGTGGGGTCATTTTGTAGACTTCATACATGTTTGCATTTTTGCAGTTATGATGCGCGAAATTCGGCGGGGACATATTTTAAAAAAGCTCGCGTAAATACGAGTTCGCCATTTGAATAATCAAAAATCAGCGGTAATTGGGGGTGTCTGGTGTTGTCACTTAGCGATCGCGTTGGCTGAAATTTAGCACCTTGGTCTTAGCAAAATCAGCCCAATTCATAGTAACTTTTTCCAAAAAATCAACCATTTCATTGCGAGTTAGACGAAAAAAAAAACGGGGAAAAAAAATCAAAACCCATTCATAGTAAATGCGACCAAAAATTGAAAAATAGACCCATTTATATAGCAGCAATGACCTAAAAAAGTGACCCATCTTTTTAGTAGCATGGTCGGAAAAATGACCCATTGTTTTTCGCATGACCTTTGTTCGGGCAGAAGAGACTTAAGTAATAACGGTCTGTCTGTCGGTCCGTCTGTCTGGTGTCGTCTTGTCTGTCTGTCTGTCATGCTGACTGTGTGCCTGACGTCCGTGGGCACGGGCTTGTGTAGATTTATCTGGAGTTCCGTTAGTCTAGATGATGCTAACCTGGTGGAAAGAAACAGTCCGAGTTCTCGACCTGATAGATTTTGGGAGCTAAATATGCTAATTAAGTTATCATAATTTGCCTAAATTAACGAAAATTTCCCGCAGGCTTGTGTACAAGTTTTCTGCGGTTCCGTAAGGCGTATGACTGCAGTAACTTGGTGGAGGGAAGAGCCGGGGACTGGTGAGTTCTCGAAACTGGATTAGATTTTGGGCGTATCTCGGGCGGCAATTAAGTATGCAATGAGCTAATTAATATGCAAAAAACAGCGTAATTGCTATAATTGAAACGGTACATTGGATACGAGAAAAATTCCTTCACTGCATGGTAGCCTATCATGAGTGCGCATATTTTTGCCCTGCCGAACGAAGTTCGGGACGGGGACTATAAAATTGGTCCGTAGTGTGTACGGGTGTCGTATTGTCCGTATGTCCGTATGTCTGTGGAGAAAAATGTTAACCCTGGAAATCCGTGATAAAAATGTTTTAACCCTATGTGCTGGATCTTGGAAACAGTTATATCGGACACACAAACTTCCTTCGCTACATGAAATGTCCATCATGGCATGCATCGTTTTTGCAATTGCAATGCGTGATTACATGACGGGTTGGTATTGCAAATTAGCTAATTAATATGCCGTATTAACTGTATCGCTAAAACGGTACATCGAACAACACAACATTCGTCTTCGCTACATGATAGTCCATCATGGCAGCATCGTTTTGACAATTTGAAGTATGTGATAATGCGGCTTAGGTATACAAATGCGCTAATTAAATCTGAGTAAATTGCTGTATCTTGAAACGGTAACTCGGATAGGCCAAATTCCTTCGCTTACATCGACACTGCTAGGGGAGGGTTGTGTGGAGTGTTGGCGGGGGCGTTTGGGTGTGGGGAGGGGGGGGTTGTGGTGGGGTTGGAGAGGGAGTGGGTGTTGGGGAGGGGGTGGGGTTGTTGAAATGGTGTTGGGGAGGGGGTTGGGAGGGGGTGTTGCGGGAGGGAGGTTTGGGTATTGTGGGGTGTTGGAGGGAGGTGGGGACGGTTTGCGGAGGGATGACCGGTGTTGCGGGGTTGTTGGGGAAAGGGGAGCCGTGGTATTGTTATAGGGGTTATGGAGTAGGGTTGGGTGTTGGGGGCTTTAAGGAGGGGATGGGGTGTTGCAGCGGGGTGGTTGGGGATGAGGGTGGGGTGTTGGGATGAGGGTGGGGTGTTGGGGAGTTGTGGGGTTGTTTGGGGGTTGGGGAGGGTGTGGGGTGTTGAGGGTGTGGGGAGGGGGTGATTGTGCGGGTATTGGGGAACCAAAGGGGTCGGGTGTCAGCAAGTGCCATTTCATATCGCTATCAGTTAGTGATCGCAACATTCGGCTCTGGGGACTATTTTACGCATCGCGTAAATGGCGAGTTCGCCTTGTTTCCAATTGAGCTTGGTGATACAAGCGGCTTAGGTAGGCAAATGACGAAGTAAATATGGTAATTACTGTATCTTGAAACGTACATCGGATAGGCAAAATTCCTTGTTGCATGAAAGAATACTTGCCGTCCTTGCATATTTGGGTGAATCATAATTGGGTCAAAGTGCCATGTGTGGCCGAATTAAAGGGCATTTTTTGATACAATTGATCTAATTAAAATATGCATAATTGCTGTATTCATGAAATGGTACATTGGATATGCAAAAATTCCTTTGCCTTACATGAGATTCTATGCCGTACCATCTTTGTATGAATCACAATTGCCGTCAAAGTAAAGTGGACTCAATTAACGGGCATTGTTCGATGCAATTGATCAATAATATGCGTAATTGCTGTATCGCTTAAATGGACATAATGGCAATATGCAAAAATTCCTCGCTACATGAGACTACTTTGGTAACATCTTTTGTGCTGAATAATAATTGTGGTCACAATGCATGTGGGCCACTTAAAGGCGGCATTGTTTGATTATTTTAAAATTGACCAAACTAATGCTAAAAGCTTGGTCCATTTCAACCAAATTTCTCAGGTAGTCACTGGTCAGTGTGAAATACTACACAGCTTCAAAAAGGATATTTGATTCAGGAGTGTGTGTACCTTACAATAAATTAGGCAGCAATGTTTGTGTTTATGCGCGGAGTATATGGCTTGTTGTGTGATTGTGGTTACAAAACAAAAGACTTATCAAAAAGGGGGGGTACACACACAAGGTATTAAAATAAATAGATATAGCTCTAGATCAGTGCCATGTTTTCATTGAACTGGTTTTCGACTTTGGTTCGTTTATTGGTTGCCAGCCTTGGTTACATTTGGAAAATGTGAACGACTTTGAAGAATACGCAAAATGCTGCCATTTCCACCACTTTCTGGACCCCCTAGGCGACTCAAATTTAAAATGTTGCCGTCACATGATTTTTTTCAAAAATAGTGTTGCCAAATTGAATAAATTTCATATTTTTACTAATTTAGTGAAATTTAAGCGGAGTTTTGTGATGCACTTTTCATCATTAATATATCTACAATGGAAAATGTTGTGGCCCTGGGTGGTGTCAAATGAAAAAGAGCAGGAAATAAGAATACTATACTGCAAACCGGGGGTGCTACTCCTAACCATCTCTTGGTTATGCATTAGGTTGGGCGACATTTCAAGATTAATATCTCCCCAAACGGAGATGTTGTGACCTCTATGGTGTATCAAATGAAAGAAGTGGAGAAGTATAGAATACTATAAATGCAAACCCGCGGGGGGTGGCTACTACCTAAACATCTCTTACTTTGCTCATGTGGGGGACTTTTCAAGATTAATATCTCCCGATGGCAAAAGTTGTGACCCTAGGGTGGTTGTCAAATGAAAGGTGAGAGTATAGAATACTATCAAAATTGCAAACCCGGCGGTGCTACTATAAACATCTTTAGTTATGCGCTTGTTAACGGATCTCATGATTAATATCTCACAATGGAAAAGTGTGTGACCCCTGGGGTGGGGTCAAATGAAGGAGCAGGAAGTAAAGAATACTGTAAATGCCAAACCGGGTGCTTAATCCTAAACATCTATGACTTATGCTCGTGGGGGGGGGGGTGGAATTTCAACTTGCAGATGAATCATATCTCCCGATGAGAAAGTTGTGACCCTAGGGTGGTGTAAAAAATGAAATAGGGGACAGTAAAACTAGTTAAGACAATTGCGAGTTTATTGGTTGCCCACAACTTTTTTGGGTCGCCCTGGACTCACACAGTTGCACTCTGTGTGTGCTTTGTCTTACAATAAGCGCGAAAGATGGCCGAGGACGTGTGAGTTCGAGACAGCCTTGTTATAGGTAAGGCGTTGGAATGATGACCCATATCGGCGGACCATAGTACTACCCCCGGGCCCCACGTTAGAAAGTTCAAGCAGTGTTCTTGAGGGACAATTACGATAGTCAGGCAATTCAAAAAAGTTTGCTGGCTTTCTTTTGTACTTGTTTGTCCAATAAACATTTGAGATTGGCGCCAAGAGTTAAAAGAAAGGTGAATGCAAAAAGAGGCAAACAATTGGTTCCAAAGCGACCTTGTTGATGTGGCTTCCCAAATGCCCATTTTAAATCTTGGTTTGGTGTGTTGCAGTAATGCGTATCGTGCCCTCAGGGCTATTGTTTCCTTTTGTTGCAGAATGATAAATGAAGATTGGCGAAGTGTGCACTTCTTTACTTTGCCATTACGTGATTGTAGTTTATGCTATTGCTAGTGTAAATGTGAAGAGATGGTTTGAAAGTACAAATCTTGCAAAAGGATTACCGGGTAGGTATTAGTAGATCCTTGGACCAAAATGCAGAGGTGAGTGGGTTCTACCATTCACTGTTGAACATATTTTACATGGGCTCTTCTGCTTCAATGTTCCAGTATTTTGGGGAAGGGGAGGAACAAAAACATAACACAGTGGTCCCCAAAATTAAGATCTGTCACAATTGAATCAATATGCCGGCCCAATCACTCGCCTTACAGAATCTAAAATGTTTATCGTTGTTATACATCCAACCTTAAATGAGGACGCTATGGACAAAAATGTCAAAAGTCCAATGACCACTTTAAAAAGTGCAAAATTGATTTTAAAATCGGGCAACAATAGTATCATATGCGCCTTAACTAAAATTGCGTTGACATTTTGACAATTTTTGGCCCATAGCGATCCTCCAATTTGAGGTTGGTGAATAACAAACTATAATTCAACACCACATTAATGACAGTAATAAAGCATGACCATATAGTGTAGTCCTAAGATAGTCGCCCACACTCACGCGTCCTCTTTAAAGCCAGTTTACACGGTGCATTTTCATGCATGCATTTTGTCAAGAGATCCTCAGGAGAGTAATGCCACGCAAAAAAATTGACATGTTAAACTGGAAAATGCAGGGTCATTATGGTCTGAAGTTTCGTGCATGCATTAGAACAAGTTCTATTTCCATGATAAGATTTTTTTTTGGGATTGCCTTCACAAAGCGGGACAATAAAATTGGACCAATGGTATCCATAGAAAAAGGGCAACTGTCAGTTGATTTCACTGCACTAAAGGGGCAGACTCAAGTTCAAGCAGCCAACTGAAAAAACAACATGGCTAGCAGTATCAAAAAAAATAAGCAATGAAAATTAGCTGAATTATATAAAAAGGAGAGCGGAAAATAATTGTCTTGCATCTTATAATAGTGCGCGTACATTTTGTCTGCCCCTTAAAAGTCATTATCAGGTTAGGTTTAGCAGGTGTCCTTTTTGGCCTTTAGCTGCTTCTATCTATCTGACATGCAAATGGCCCACTTGCTAAACTTGCATTATTACTGCCTTTTGTTTCAGATGATGCTCCAGTAATTAATCTATGGTGAACAGATCATACTTGAAATCAGACTTACAATATTTTAGTATTTCTCTCTCTCCGCTGTTAAACTGTTGAAATTCTACTACCAACATGAAGCCATTGACCTTTTTTCGTCACATCAAATGAGAAAAGGCCCACTTATGCACAGTAATAAATGCCTGCTGCCCTACTGGCGTAATACATTTTCAAAACCAGACGTGTTGAGAAAAAAATGCCATGCGTTAAAAAAAACTGCATCGCCTGTAAACTGTTTTTTTTTTTTTTTAACTTTTGGAAAAGGAATTACAAATGCAACAATCAAATAAAGTAATTAGCAATAAAATGAGTTTTGTATTAGAAAGCGATGCACTGTGTTCCAGCTACCAGATGCTTGGGCACTGACAAGTAGACAGATAATCCTGGAGTTAAAATGAGTTCGAGCATCGACTTAAGCCAAAGTTTTTAAAAGTTATTCACTATCTATTTTATGGTTTATTTAAAAAAAAGTGCAAATTTCTAACAGTATTTGCCTTGAAATTTTTTACAAAAGACGTTGCCATGTGGAGTGATTCAAGTCTATAGCTTTTAAAGGTAGCAACAAGAGATTCCACATATCAGGGATGTCCTCCAAAAAATCAAAAGTATGATTTTTGCCATTGATGGGAAAGCTTTCCATCAAAAATATCCCATCTGAAAGGATAAGCTGAAAACTGTTTCTTGGTACAAAATTGTGAAATTTCTATTTCGTATATAGGAGCAATACGAATTCACCCTATGTGTACATTTGAACTATTAAGCAAATCAATTCACCTTTTTTTTCTCTCTTTTAAGGCATTTCTGATAGCTAAATCAAGGTAAGCCATATATTAGGTGTCTATTCTTTATGAAATCACTGTTATGACTCAATATTTGTGTGCCTCAAAATCTCTCGTTGCACCTTAAGATTGACAGAAGTAAAAACCAGTTATTCTAATTACATGGCCATGATTAAAAACTCAAGATAATGGTTATTTTTCTCCAAACCATGATGTTAAGGTCAGTGTTAACCTTGAGTTTCGAGTATCTCTTTGGTTTACTTGCAAAATATTTGATGTATGTTAAAAGTAAAACTTTCTAGAAAGAAAATTGCAGTGAGGAACCTGATGATGGCATCAGATTAATGTCAAAACTCTTATTTGAGAAAAAAAATCTAAAAAAACAGTGATTTGCCCCAAAATTTTACAGACATCATAACAAAAACAATTGGAATTTCATGATTTATTATGTATTTTTAAGAAAACAAGACAAAATTTGTCTAGGGACGTTTCGTTTTTTTTTCATTTTTTAAAAATAGAGCTTTTTGAAATATAAGGAAAAAAAAATGTCAAAAAAGTGTGATTTTACCTTTCTTTTCCACAATTGAATATATATTGGAGAAATATCTTTAGTTAAAAATCGAAAAATGAAAAATAAACCTTACTATTTATTCAGTATTTTTTGGAAGTTAGATTTTGTTGATAATTGAAACACTGAGAAAGAAAAATCTGTTGTTTAGTAAAAAAGTGACTTTTAACGCCATTTCAAGCTGTTTTCTCAAATAACTTTATCTTGGAACTTCAAAATTGAGTAGTAGGGTTGTGTAAGTGATGAAAAATACATCGTTGCACCATTGAATCAAACATCTTTTGTTCTCCACTCTGATTGTTTACATTTTAAAATATTGTTTTTAGTTTTTCAAGATGAGTTCATGCAAAGGACATTAAGCACGACGCACGCCGTACACAGCAAAAAATCACTGCGCGACGGGATGCTGCGCCATGCGCCTTACGGCGTGGAAATGTGCTTAAATTCCCGACGTTAAGACTATGTGGTTTTGTGACTTTAAATGGTCAAATAGCTGTTTCAATTGGCAAAAAATACAGCTCAGATTGTCTGCAGTGGATAACAGCTGATAACCCTAACTTAAAGGTCCCAGGAAAAAAGATGATAAAAAGTAAAAAAAAATCAGGAAATTCTGTAAAACAAAAGCACTTGGGTTAACACTGCTCTTAAGACAAGAAATCGTGGTTTGGGGGAAATGCCATATCTTGACTTTTGAATATTTTATGCATACCCGCAACACAGGTATATGTAAAAAGTACCTCTGCTTTCATAATCTGCAAAGAAATGAAAATGTGTGCTAGGATGTTGCCAGAAAAAAAAATCACAAGTGTAATAAATAAAAGAAAGAGAAAAATATTTTGTGATATAACATCTGGGACCTGAAACCTTCAGTATTTTTAACAAATACAGAAGTTTGTGTGATTTGTTTATCATGGCCTGTATTGAGAATAATGATTTCCAGACCGTTCTAATGGTCTACAGGGTGAGTCAAAAAGATTTCCACTCGTTTTGTTTGAATTTTTCTACCGCAGTGGAAACTCATACGAAGATATTGACTCTCATACAAAACATGATTTTCCCCTATTAGAGAAATTTTGAATTGATTTTTGAACCTTGCATATAGAAGTTATGCTATCTTAAAGAAGGTACCCATTTTTCACTCTGTCCACGGAATCAGGTGCATGTTATGGAGATAGGCCAAAGAAACTTTGAATGGCGTCTACACAAGTACATCAGGACATCTTTTGTTGCTTGATGACATCTGTTGTAAACCTTCAAATATCAAAGATGTTCAAACTCGTTCATTATTCTGATAACACATAACAAACTTAGTGGAATCATGCACCACAAACTTTGAAGCATTATTTCAATAATGTTAGAAATCTTGTTCACGTATCTTTTCGTGGAAACTTTGAATGCAAATATTATAGGTCATCCTATGCAATCAAACCAGGTGACCCACATTTTTCACGACGTCTTCGTAATCTGAGGGGTGCGGTGGGGGGGCTACTTTGGGGAATTGATATTTGAACATAAACACACATTCAATCTGTCTTTCTTGCAGCCAATCCTTTACTCTCCCTTCCCTCTCTGTTCTTTCTTTATTTATTTCCTTTCTGCCTTTCCTTTCCCCTTCTGCTGTGACCTGTAGCTTAAAGGTGCACGAGAGATTTCACATATGAGGTGCCCTAAAAAAAATTGAAAGTACTTGATTTTGCCCTGATGTAAGATTTCCATAAAAAATATCCCAATCTGTAAAGATGAAGCTGAGAAAAGAGATGGTCTTTGGTACAAAAATTTTGAATTTCTAATTTTGTAATGAGCAAATACGAAGAAAAATCATAGCCTATGTTTTTTATATTGAAATATAAGCAAATCAAAATCCACATTTTTTCTCTCTTTTAAGACGTTTCTGTGGCCTAAATTACAATGAAGAGTCTTTGAGTGTCTATTCTATAAGAAATTACTCTTATGACAAAATATTTGGGTGCCTCAAAATCATCTCGTGAACCTTTAAGCTTATTTCCTTGTCAACGCGCCCCCTCCCCTTCCCCTGTTATGCTACTGCCATTGAATATAATTGTAAAGAAATATTATCAACAAAGGTCATGTGTAGATTGTTATTGGTTACTTTAGAAAAAAGCAAAGTTTCTTAAGAATTTAGACTCAGTAATCAAGGCTTTGTGACTGTGGAGGTGAATTGTACAACCGTGGTCAAGATGGTTTTTGGCGGCTTTACGTTAATTTACCATATCTACTTTTACGAAAAGGTAAACTTTTGATTTTTGACCAATACGTGGATATAATAAGCTATCATTTTCATGTAAAAAAATCAATCAAGTTGTTATCTTTTAAATATTTTCTGAAATCGGAGATGAAATCTTTTTGCCTCACCCTGTATCTATCTTTCTTGAAATGTCTTTGGGGGGATTGCTGTAAAAGTTGGTTTCCCCATATGACATAACCATTACATTGTATATTATCAAATAGCAAGTTGGAGAACAAGCAAGAAAGGTTTATTCAATGACGTCTTTATTTTCTCTAATAAAGACATTGTTGAACAAATTTTACTTGTTCCCGTACTTTCTATTTGCCTTGTGAGGTGACTGACTCAGTTACAATCCTGAAGAAGTAATTGTGGACAGAATCTATATTATACTTTACAATATATGACTAGTTTACTTTAGATTGTCAAGTTTCAAAGTATTATACTTAATGAAGTCTCACAAATTTGCAGTGAATGCAAAACGTCACAGAGTAAGCCTTTTATCCTATTCAATATCTTTTTCTGAAGACATGAATATTGCAAGAGTTTGGACACATCAGGTGATCAGGTGTTCTTTGTATGAACTGTCGATAAATGCATGGATGAAATTAAAGGCCGACTCAGATTTCCTGTTGATAGCGCCCTCAATTTTCTTACAAATCATGATTTTTGAATATACATAATGTTTGTCCACATACTAATCACTATGAGAAATAGCCAAGCTGAGCCCTTCTGAATGATCTTGCTTGCCCCAATCTCCACCCACCAAGTTTTGTGAGCATATACATTTCAACCATAAAATCAAACAAAAAATATTTCAGAAACATTGTGAAAAAATGCATATTCCCCCTTTAATTCAATTTGTAAGTATTTATAGTGTTCTATACTTCCTTCTCTTTCATTTAACACCACCCTGGGGTCACAACATTTTCCATTGTGGAGTTATTAATATGTGAAGTTTACTTGCTGTTGAACCAAATTTTAAAAAGGCAGCATTTATTTCTCTGTCATAAACAAACTTCACATATTTGGTTAAAATCCAATCTCATTAAAGGGATTAGCAGCGATAATGCGAGAGAATAAAAAAAATGTGGAAATGCATTTTTATCCCCTGGCTTGAAAAGCAGAGGGGGATATTGCGAGGGTGCACATGTGTGTATGTACGTGTGTGTGTTCCAGTTTGGTTAGGTTTTGGTTAGATTTTCGTTTATTGTGTCTCCTTCGAAAAGTTGAAGTCGGATTTAAACCAGACTTGGGGTTAAGGTACAATAGAGGTTCCTTCATATGTGGATGGTGTCGAAGGTCATGGACCAAGGTCAAAGGTCATCTGAGGTCATGTTCCAGACTGCCATCTTGCCAGGGGGATGTCGCAAGTTTACTTGCAGTATTTTTTAACTTATAAATCGGGAATAAGTGTGTGCAATTCCATATAACTGCTTTAATGTAGAAACAAACCACCAAATAGTGAAAAAAAAATGAAGTATTTTAGGAAATTTGTCATACTGTCTCCCGGAAATAGACATACAGCGACGGCGTCTCAAAATCTGCACTAAACAACTGATTGTGGTTTACACCAATACAGAATAAACAAAGATCAATACTGTTTGTGGTCAAAATGTGTTGATCATTGTACACACTATCACACTGAAAATTTAGTGATATTCACCGGGAAAGGCTTCTTTGATCTCAAGTCGGAATTTCGATACGCACGTATAGAAATTACAGGATCGGCTAAAAAGTACCACCTTGTCTTTAATGCACGGATTTCAAGCCAACCACTTGCAGGTTATGTTTGCATATCCGTGCTAGTAACAGAAATATAAAAATATGAATTTGATGATTTTTTCGATGTTTCGGATTAGCAAATCGCTGCTATTGTGGGGGCACATGTGGTGCAGTTGGATCAGCGCTTGCCTCATAAGCATTCGGTTGTGGGTTCGAGCCCTGCTGTCACCTATGTGTTAGGCACTTGCCTCTCTCCACCCAGGAGTATAAATGGGTAACAGCATATGCTGGGAGTGGCGTTATATGAGGGAGACTGGCCCCAAACGGCAGAGACAGAGAGATGGGCACTACGCCTGCAGGCACACCATTTGCATTTATAATCAATTATAAACCATATTTTAGATTCAAATAATAACTATAAAATAATCTAAAATGTGTAATTGATTTATTTATACACATATACGATTTCACGATAAATTCCATAATTAAAGACACTATCAGTGATTTGAAAAATATTTGAAATTTGCAGGAATAGCTTCAAAGTGAAGGATAAGTCTGTAGAATTCTCATAAGTTACCTTTTCCAGCTGTAGAATTGAAAGAAAAGGAAGAAAACGGCAGTGTTCCAAGATACAATTCTCCATTCAATTACGTGTAAAAAAAAAAAAAAAAAAAACTAATTTAGCAAATCACTGATAGTGTCTTTAAGTATGAGGCTTGAACTAGAAGACTAACTCCCACCAAAAAATAACTTAAAAATTCCATCATAATTCCCAGGGCGATTACAAGCCCGATCCTAATATTTGTCCAAGTAACTTTTAAGGCAAAAAGGCCCCATCTGCAATAGCTGCCAGGTGTTAGATTTAGCACGTATAACACTTGATAAGAACACAACTGACAAATGGCAGCTATTGCAGATGGGGCTTTCTTGCAGTAAACCCTCTAATTATTGTGATAACAATATCAAAATGCCTATCCATTTGGGATTCAACCAGAGGGTGATTTGAACCAATCCCATAATGCATTGCAACATGCTTATATGTGATGTGATCTGGGAAAACCCGTCGCATGTCGCACAGGGCAGTTTTGAAAAAATAAAGAAAATACCTTAAAATCTGTTATGTTGTACTTTATTTTTTTCAGATTGTATAAGGCATAACTTTTGATATAGTATCATAGAAGTAAAAAGTTATGGAAACTTTATGTTTCAAACTTTGCAATGATATAAAACTCAAAATATAAATTTTGCACCATGTGGCGGGTTTTCCCAGATCGCATCACATATTGTACTGTACAAAACAAATGTCAGTACTTTGGGATAAAAAGTGGTCATGGTCAATAAGTTTAAGAACCACAAGACATTTAATGATCATGTTAAAAATGACCCATGTACTAATGCTTTGTGGGATAAAAGGAGTGTGGTGTTTTTGTGTTAAAGAGACACTGGCACATTTGAAAAATAGTGCGCCCTCAAGATTTTTCAAAATCGATATTTTTGCATGGTTGTAAAGCTTTTATATACAAAAGCCCTCACCTGAAATGATTAACACCAAATCAGTGTCCTTATGGGTAAACAGAACGATTTTATAATTAATATCGCCGGCGACATTAATTCAGCAGACGACGGAAATGGCGTTTAACACAAGAAAACGCACGCCGTATGCATGTTTCCCACGGCATGCACCCTGTTTGACTGGTCTGTGACCTTTGTGGTTTTATTATCAATGAGTACGAGTATATGATATTCATGTAATATACACATTTGTTGATTAAAGTTATGGAAAACTTAAAAGTTAGCCTACAAATTACCTGAATGTCTTTAACCTCTTATTAACATCCCTATATCTGTTTTTGAGTATGTTATTTTTATGTGTAAAATGTATCTGTGATCTTCCAATGGCCTAGTCTATCATTTGAGGCAAATTGAAGAAATTTCATATTTTTGTGAAAATGTGCCAGTGCCGCTTTAATAGGATTTCTGTGGGATCACATGACTTTATTGAGGTGAAATTTTCCCAAACTGGTGCATTAAGGGATTGATTCGATACACCCTCTAGGATTCAACCATGTTGTGCAGGGGTTCATCAGGAATAAAAGACACTATCAGTGATCCACCCGAAAAAGTCAAAATTTGCAGGAATAGCTTAAAAAGTAAAGGACAAGTCTGTAAAATTCTTATTTTTTCCAATTGAAAAATTAACAGAAAAGCAAGAAAATGATTCAAAGATGTAAATCTCCATTCAATTACGTGTTCAGTGCACAAGTTTAAGGTTTCCGTATGGACAGTAATGACTAAAATACCCAATTTGTCCTTATTTGGTTGCTTTTGTTCGTATCACTTGTAGGGTATGTTTGGATACCTATGCTTGTTACAGTCATGCAAAAATCTGCATTTTGATGATTTTTTCCATTTCCTGATTTAGCAAATCACTAATAGTGCCTTTAACAACAGTGCACCCAGGCATCCGCATATTTTTTTTATCTGGCCGGCGAGTGAGATAATTATATGCAGAGGTATTGGGTACGGACTTGTTAATTTCTGATAAACCACTGTGTAACATTGTTGAATTAGAGATTATGGCTGAATATTTTTAGCTTTTGAGTGTACTGGCTAAAAATCAATGTAGTTCAGTTGTGACAACAAACGATGGCACAAGCCCGACAGGGCTGCGTGCCATTATGAGACTAATGTAAATACACTGTTTTTTTTGCCAATGCACAAGAAACAAAAAATATGCAGACATTAACCTAATTTCATTTATAAACATTTTTTACCACAAATCTGTATACCGTACATGAAATTCAATGTAATGTTTTTAAAGAAAAAAAATATGCACATACCCACCCATAAAATGAATTAATCCAACGTTGCACGTAAACGTTCTAAGCACACCGCATACGCTCAATAAAACATGCAAAGTGCAATGACAAATATCAACGCATGATTTTTATCCATGCCTCGCATAATAAACCTTTATGAGTGCATTTCAACAACATGATTTAAAAGATGACTTTTTTCACATGCAACACAACAAATTAATAAGCAAAAAGATACTTCTCCCTTTCATATTAAATAGAGGAGGAGCTCGGACCCAGGTCAAAACATCATTTACCCCTCACTACAGGAAAGGTTTGACACCTTTGGTAGTTAGTATGGACCCTCTACATCAATGCTAGGTAGGTAGTACTCTCAAATTGTGGTATCACTTTTTCAATAGGGCAAATTTAGGTTTAGACAGGGGTCAAATTTTTAAAATGCTCCAATCATGTTGAAATGTATGCCATATTGTTCGTCTAGTCATAAGGATTCCAAAAATGTATAGTTTGTACCATCAGCTTCTATGACCATTGGTTTGGAAGTTATAGGGTAAAAATGGCTAAAATGGTAAAAGTCAATTTCTATTTGTACAGGGGTCAAAATCAGAAGGTGCTCCAATTTTGGTACAAGATGAAAGAAGTTGTTCATCTAGCTTAATGTGTCAAAATAAGGAATAGTTTGTACCATCTGCAATGCATAGTTGCCATGTTATGCGACAAAATAGGTCATAGGGCAACATAATGCAATTGGTGTTGACCTTCTTTGACCCTTATCTCCGTAAGTAAACATTTAACATAATCAAAACTATACTTTTTAGGATTCCTCTTACCTCAGGCAATAATTTGCAAGTATTTAAATTATAATCAGATTAACTTTTAATGTTGACCCCCTGTAGAAATTGAGATTGACCTTTTTTACCATTTTTGTCATTTTTACCCCATAACTCCAAAACCAATGGTCGTAGGTGGTACAAACTATACATTTTTGGAATCCTTATGTAATACCACACAATGTAGTTAGTTAAACCAGTTTAAATCCGGTTTTGTCCCCTGTAAACCGAGGGTGGCAGAGAGTCACCTCACACTCAGCAATTATTGCTGGTGTGAGGATTTATTGAGCAAAAAGCAAAAGATAATTGACCGGAAGCCCTTCCTAACGTCAATCCACAGTTTCGGCGGTGGGACGAGCCTTTGAGGCAACTTGGCCCAAACATGCAAGGCAGGACTGTGCTGGATGGCCGCCCATTAGCTCTCCAGGCTGACGCCCTTGTAGGTAGATCTTTTTCATTATACAGGGTAACCAGCTACCTCCTCATCGATTCCTTACCAATCCGATGGGGGAGTCGGTTTTAGCGACGATCGACTCGGCCCTGGGACAGGTAGTACTGTTTACCAGGATACAGTAGCAGGTCTCAAATGTAAAACCTGACTGACAGAAACAATAACGGAATACATTTCAACTGATTGGGGCAATTAAAAATTTGACCCCTGTTGTAAACTAAAAGTGGCCCCTATTGCAAAAGTGATCCCACAAATTTGAGAGTAGTACTGCCTAACTAGCATTGATGTAGAGGGTCATACTAACTGCCAAGGTGCTTAAACCTTTTCTGTAGTGGGAGGTAAACGAACTCCTTAAATAAGGCCAATATGATATTCTGCTCCTCTGTAAAAAGATTATTTACGTTTACTACCCCCGTGACCATTTTGACAGAGTTTTTGCGAAATGTGAAGTTAACATTGTTTTTAAAACAGCCAATTGTTTGAAGAGTCTTGCAATGACCCACAACAATTTTTAACACAAAAAGTATTGTCCCAACCCCAAAGTATGATCAATACCAATCGTATGAGAGTGCAATAGCTGCCATATGATACATCTCACATGCCGTGTATTAGAATAACCCTCGCTTTGTCTTTTTCCCTTTCCTTTATCGCGGCTCTTGAATGGTTTCTTAACAGGCGACACATGTTGCATAAGAACCCATTTCAGAGCCACTGACCAAAGGTTAACAAAACAGCACATTTGATGGGAATTTCTGACAAATGGCAGCTATTGCACTTACAACCTTCTTGATCTCACAAGACGATATGTCCTGATACACAGAGCAACATCCAATTCCCAATGTACCTTTAATACATTTTTACCTGACCTAGTTCTGTTTAGGCTAGACTTATTATTCCTAACCATTAAAGGCACTATCAGTGATTTGCTAAATCAGAAAATCTAAAAAAATCATCAAAAATAAGATTTTTGCGTGTCTGTAACAAGTATAGGTATCCTAACATACCCTGCAAATGATACGACCAAAAGCAACCTAACAAGGACAAAATCGGATGTTTTAGTCATTAGTGTCCGTTCGGACACTTACAACTACACGTATATTGAATGGAGATTCGTATCTTTGAAACTGCCGTTTTCTTCGTTTTTGGTTAATTCTTCAGTTGGAAAAGGTAACATATGAGATTTCTACAGGCTTATTCTTCACTTTTAAGCTATTCCTGCAAATTTCAAATATTTTGACTCTATCGGGTAAATCACTGATAGTGTCTTTAATAACAGGATGTTGAAACATGTGTTCAAGTTATAAAACACAACTCTACCACCATGAACACATGGGGATTTTATTCTTTCAGTTTTTAAAGTTATAAACCACATATAACACACTATAAGCTAGTAAAAGCTCAATTCCCTTGCACAGTTCAGTAGCTTTCATTCACCATGTATTTAGAAAATATACCCCCTGGTTTTTGGGTATGATATATGATACCCAAATCACACATGGTCAGTTCATGTCAATGTATGTACAAGTACAACCCACTGTTGGTAATTGTCTAGTAAACTATACCTGTGAATGGTAATGCTCAAAAGTGTGCATGCATCAATAAAGGGATTTTGTAATTAGATTTGGGAATCACTCGGCGATCTCCTGATCCTAATTCAATGGCAGCACTTGAAACATGATATTTCTGTCTGTGCATTATAAAATAGCACAATCGCACAAAAATGATGCTAACTTGACTTGCATGACCCAACGGAACGGATAATGGATCAGCGTTAACACGTACATGGTGCATGCGCATTTCTCTACTATTTCATATTGGAATGATACGTTTGCAGCGGCCGTTGAATAATTATTATCATGATACGATTTTAATTATTCTAATTACAAAATTCCTTATTATGCGACACATAAGGGTCAGGTGGAAGGAAGGAGTCAGGGCGGTTGCTGCAAATGTGAGGTGAATCCGGCCACCCCCGTTGACGGGGATAAAACCGGATTTTAAAACTTTGGTTTAGTAGTAGTACATAAGGGAGTTCCAGTTTTACCATTCACGGGTATAGTTTACTAGCCAATTACCCATGTAATTGTCCAAAATCTCAATTTTTTTTTAAACTTGGAGGCACTCTCCAAAAATGTGCTGTTATTGCTTCAACCCAAGTTTCAAAATGAGTTCCATAAATTACACATTTTAAGAAATGATGTGAAAAGAATACCAAACAAATAAACATACACATGTTGTCAGTCTAAGCAAGTCCTTGCATGTTAGCAAAAGAACCATGCAATTTTTTTGGAAAATAAATCATTTAATCTTCACCCTGAGGGTCTCTGGAGCAAAGTGTTATGAGCATCCATCATTGCAGTTCACACTGTGGTGAAGTTTCTCCAAATCAGTGAATCAAGCACTTAAAGGCTGAGTCAAAGATTTCCAGATGAGGGCGCCCTCAATTTTCAAAGAAATAGTGTTTTTTTGCATATATGTAATGCTTGTCCATGTACTAGCCACTGTGTGAAATAGCTAAGCTCAAATTGAAGTCCTTCATATAAAAAATCACAACTTTGTTATAAAATTCCGGATCCAGAATTTTTGTTACACGTACGTGTTATTGTACGTAAATGTTTACTGCATCAAAACGAAAGATCGGATTCATCTCAAACTTTGGAATTGTGCATTTTAGGTTACTATCTTTAGTTCTAGTTGACTATTTTTAAATATTAAACAAAAAAATTATATTTTGAAATCTCTGAGTCAGCCTTTAATTATATGACCAAGCGGTATAGGTTTTAAAGCATTCTTCCAATGGCATATGTAACATGCTGCGACAAAACCCAGATAAAGTAAGAAAATATTCATTTTGAGATGTGTACAGATTTGAAATGCTGATAAAACAAACTCTAAAGTGATCACTGTTACGTGATGTGACTCAGCAATAAACTACAACAAATCAGGAGCTTGAGACGATATGGTTTTATTACTATTCCGTCATCTTGGAGACTCAAGGAACCCAGTGAGGGCGTGCTTACTAATTAATTAAAGCCCAAGGGGGTATAGGACTAAGTGACAACACCAACATCTTTCCTTTTTTGGAGGAATAGACTTTATACGATCATATCAAATTTCATGTACCAAGTCTGTGCAATATCACTTCAAATGACATGTAACTTTTAAAACACTAAATGTACTGAAAGATTGTGATTTTTTTGATAAATTTGTGAGTGCTATGAATTTGAATAAAGACAACTTTCATCAAATGCCTGGCCAGAAACATCTGAATAAAACAAGTCTTATCAACCACTGGTTGTTTACAGATTTTGCGTGTGTGAATTCGTTTGAACTTTCTCCATTTCCTTCCTTCCTCGGCAAACAGCACAAGTTCTTATCATATGTGGCGCACTCATATTTTTGGTGTTAATGTTTCAACTGATTTTTAGTTGGCCTAAAGTCAATTACTTTAAACTATGTCCGTTGATGATTAAACCAAGTGTCCATTCACCATAACAATATTTAAATCATTTAAGTAAACAGTACCTCCAGAACAGGAACAAAATTTGGGTTAATTTTGATCACTGAACAAGGTTAAATAAACAATCGTTGCCAAAAACAATTTCTGTTCTGATGGTAAAAAACTGTACTGAAGATTTTTAATGATTGGAATGCTGTGCAGATTTCCTATTTATCTTGCAAAGACGATGTCCATTGTCCAAATGTCCAAAGCACTGTTGAAAATTGACGTAGATGAAGATGACTTACTTCACGGCACAGCATAGAACATCACCAAATTAACCATATGCTAATCAAAAATCTTTTAAATCTATTTTTACATGTAAGAGAATCTGTCCCTGCTTTGAAATTGAACATCACAGACGGCAATGACCAGCGAGTCCCCATAATAGCAGCTCTCACAGGCTACACAGTGGGCTTTGTCGATATCCTCAGAGTCCAGTAGCTGCATCCTCACAGTTTTAATGAATCTTGGATGACTACCTTTAAATTTGTTCAGTCCCCTCACTATTTTTTTTAGGATCTTGGACGACTAAACTCTTGATGAACCACACGGCTACATCATTATGTGTTGAAACACTTCAAACACACTACAGGCGGTTGAAAACAGACTCGTCATCGACTAAAGGCACAAGTCTACCATTTTGACTTGCAGTAACTCACTGTCACTTGCTCAAATTATCTGCTTGTATTTTGCGGTTTTAAGCCTCAGCAAAACAGTTTCACAGGACGCAATCCATATCAAAGTTCTTCAAAGCCAAAGTCCTCGCTCATCAGGACAAATCATTTTTCACGAGACCAGATTCATATTCGCCGATTTACACATACGATGTAATACTTCCGACAGTTCACTAATTTTATGCATGGTGACAGCTCGTCCTCCATACTTTCGGCCAATCATCGGCATTCACGGAAACTGACGAAGTTCATACACGATACATACATCTCAAGATTTTAATGCCCAGTTGACAAGATGAAATCCTTCATTTTCAGTGTCTTTGCCGGTATACACGGCGACAGGATACGCACTAAATCGGACGGGAGCTCTCCAAATATCAGAAAACCACTTCTGACATCATGTTACGAGATGTGACTCAGTAAACTACAACAAATCAGGAGCTTGAGGCGATATGGTTTTATTACTATTCTGACATCTTGGAGACTCAAGGAACCCAGTGAGGGCGTGCTTACTAATTAATTAAAGCCCAAGGGGGTATAGGACTAAGTGACAACACCAACAATCACATAAACATTGCACTTCCCTTTGTCCTTCAAAAATCAATATTTGACTTGGATTTCTTTTGCTTCCTATTGATTTTAATACAAGTTTGAGCTTTTTCTCCAAAAGTACTCTGGCGACTAGCTGGGCTTTGTGGGAGAATGTCAATATAGTTTAGTGGTAAAGTTTAGTTCAAATTCATGATTTGAGCACCAAATGTCACATTTTTACCCAACTCCAGTCCCATCTAATAAGCTATACTACAGTTCAGCTGCATTATCTATTGCAGTAAAAAAAGTTACAATAAATTTTAACCTTTGGTTATACTGGAAATTACAGTGGGCATCCCCAGGAAACAGGTGGATGTTATTCCGGAAGACATTTCATGTAGAAGTCCCAAGTATGCAAATGAGGTATTGCCATTTATTCCATCATGCACAACATCATACAGCGCATGAGAGAATCAACTACCTCATTTGCATTCTTGGGACTTTCATATGAAACATTTACTGTCCTACTATAGTAAATTGGATTTAGCCAGAAGACAAACATTTTCCTAACCTGTTCAAGAATTGTAATGTCTCCTTGACGGCATAATTGTTTCAGCCAATTTGCTTGAGGTTTAAAAGGTGCAGCGAGAGGTTTTCATATACTTGGTGTCCCTTAAAAATTTAAAGCCCTGATTTTATACTGACAATATTCCCATCTAAAAGGATAAAGCATCATGCTCTTAACCAGGGGGTACAGAGCAAGCGTGTGCACCCCGAGGGCCAAAGAGAAAAGAAGCCCATTAAAATAATGCTCAAGTTGTGAAAAAACATTTTCCGGAGGCTTTCCCCCTTGGACCACTACCGGGCTCTGCCCCTGGACCCCAATGGGGGCCTTAAGTGGCCCCCGGACCCCCCTGCCGTGGGGGAGGGGGAAGTTCATTTGCTTTGATCAAAGAATTATCTGTTCAAAGCAAACCATGCATTCACATAATCCTTACTGGAATTTTTTTT
Source organism: Ophioderma brevispina (assembly GCA_023653785.1). NCBI lineage: Eukaryota > Metazoa > Echinodermata > Ophiuroidea > Amphilepidida > Ophiodermatidae > Ophioderma > Ophioderma brevispina. The sequence goes on from JAMKCH010003992.1 coordinate 61,460, forward strand.
TTTAAAAGAAACACTGTAAATGGTCGCCTGATATTTGGCCAAATGTCTTGCATGTTTTTCCAAGTTGATGTCAGAAATATTCTGCATGAATTTAATCAGGTACTAAATTCTGAAATTCCCCCATGGTAGTTCATTTGGACTTGGGCAAACAAACTACAAGAATATCCCACCCATCTGATGAGATATTAAGCTGTCGGTCCCATGTACATGGAGAACCATTACACAGAACGAAAATTGCAGAATGTCTTGTACAAGAGGGCATAGCCATAGTTCACCCATGGATCTCGGTATTATAAAAACACATACTTTAACCACCATACCAGTAGGCAAATCCCAGGAAATAGCTTTTTTCAAAAAGATTGTGCATAAAATCCCAAAATCTCTTTAAAGGGGTATTGCCCGATACTTAATCCCAACCCCACCACTCTCTTGATTAACTCTTTTGGTATCATTTGAAACTTTTGAATTTTTATTTTGGCTCATCTGCAAAATATTATGCTCATTTCTTTCCCATTATGATGCTAACAGCTAAAATAAGGGTAATTTATGGTTACCATAAATTATTTGTACAGCAATCTTTCCAATACATGCAATTTAAAGGGCCTTGTCCCAATCATGAATAGCCTTGTCCCCAGGACCCCTAGTTTTACTGCAAGCGGTCAAAATTTAGGTGTCATTTACCCTGTAAAAATCTTAGCTCTAAAAGTTGATTGGTTTGGATATTATGAGCAAAAACGTGTTCCATTTCGGTCCACCTATATTAGTCTTAAAACATATTCTATGGGGGCTTACAAAATGTTTTTAGTGCTTATATAAAAATGGATTGAAATATCGGCGCGACACTTAACAGATGGGGGTATGGGGGTCAAGATCATTTAATCAATAGGAACATTTTATATAATGATATCTTGCCATCCCCTTTAAATAATAGGTCAGATTCAAATGAGATTTGCAAATTAAGGTATCTTGGCAATGGTCTTGCTATAAAACATAAATTTTATGTTGTAATAAAGTATGGCATCTTTAACCTCTAGTCCAACAGCTGCAAGGGGATAACCTGACAGAATTACTCAGGCTATTTCAAATATACTCCAATGAGCTTCTTCCATGTCTGCTGATTACATGTACTTTTTCCCACTGAATCACATTTTTAAGAGACATCATGAAGAATCTTCCACTGAAGTTCCTGTCATCTGTGGGGCAGTGAAGAATAGACGCAACAGCCTTAATTGGTGTGGTTAGCATTTCCTTGAAGTTCTCTCACTGTTTTTTTTTACATTCTGAATACCCCAAATGTTGTGTCCTGTACAGGTGCATTAAGAGCTGCACTTAGGCTGAGAGCTAGCACTTTGCGTGTATCTGCCGGGTCTATTACACCATCATCCCATAACCTGAAACAAAAGAGAGAAATAGGTGGTGCTGTTTAATCCTGTTGTACAAACAGACATTTGGCCAGCAGTGCCAGATAGGCTATCTGAATAAAAGTAGATAAGTAAATTTCATTTGGAGAGTGACTACTATTTGAAGTTACTGTAAATTTGAACCAACAAGAATTACACAGTGGTCCCCACCACTGTGGTTTAATTGCATTTTATTGAAAATATGCAAATGAGCTTATCAATATTCATAACCTGTCCAAAATGTATACAGCACATGACCTCATCATGTTCTATCACCGTGCCATATTAGAAGTTCATTGAGTAATCACTTAGTCTATAGCATGGATTAAAGGGATTGGCAGCGATTTGCTAATCTGAAACATCGAAAAAATCATAAAAATTCATATTTTTATATTTTTGTTACTGGCATGGATATGCGAACATAATCTGCAAGTGGTTGACTTGAAATCCGTGTATTAAAGACAAGGCATTACTTTTATCTGATTCTGTAATTTCTATACGTGCGTATCAAAATTCCGACTTGAGATCAAAAAAGCCTTGCCCGGTGAGTATTACTGATTTTCAGCGTGATATTGTACACCATGATCAATACAGTTTGACCTCAAACACAAACATTATTGATCTTTGTTTATTCTATACTGGTGTAAACCACAATCAGCTGTTTAGTGTAGATTTTTAGACGCCGTCGCTGTATGTCTATTTGCAGGAGGTGGTATGACAAATTTCCTCAAATACTTATTTTTTTCACTATTTGATGGTTTGTTTCTACATTAAAGCAGTTATATGGAATTGTACACACTTATCCCCGATTTATGAGTTAAAAAATGCATTTCCACATTTTTGATTCTCTTGCATTATCGCTGCTCATCCCTTTAATGCTTTTGCTGCCCACCCACCCACCCGGTATCATAAACCCACACAACACATTGTGTTATGGGGGCCAAAAATGTACAAAACCTGCAGCAGACCTTACCTTGCACTCGAGTAGTATGGGCTGCCTTCTTTGTCATATTTCTCTAGGATTGGTTTCATAATGGCTTCTTCTTGCTCAGGTGTGAACTAGGTATAGATAAAAGTGGGACATACATGTAAAGCATTCTGTCATAATAAAAAGTAGGTGGTGCAATATTTTTCATCCCACATTTTCTACTTCATATAGAGGAGTAACAACAAAAATACACCACCTTGGACCGCTAGTGTCGCCTGGCGTTGCGTTTGTGAATGATAGGCCTCATATGACCTTTGACCTTGATATGTGACCTTTGATCTTGTGAACAAATGAGGGTTTCTGTGTAATATCCACAAACCAAGTTTGGTTCCAACTGAACTTCAACTTTTCAATTGAGGTAAATTTCACATTTTCAGCATATCTTAAAACTTGACCTCACATGACCTTTGACCTCATCAACAAATGAGGGATCCTATGTTGTACCTATGACTCAAGTTTGGTTGAAATGTTTATGTTAAACCTTTTTTGCAACAGACGACATCATCAACAGACAACAACAAACAAACAACAGTGGACAAAGTGATCCCTATGTGTCTTCCTGCCTTAAAGGCACTAAATTCAAAATGCCCATTTTGTATCTTAATTGCTAGTGTTAGGTCATATCAACACCTTATATTAGTGTTCTTGTCAAAAACAGACACCTAAGCATTTTAAAGCAGTCTTGAAGATGCCGTTTATAGCCGTTTCTCGACCTTAAAAAAGCATAAAAATAATTATTTCTTAACCAACAGGATGTGTTACGCTTAGCCACTTACAGGGTCCTTACTACAACAATTTCCATTACAGCAATGCAAAAAAATGGACTTTGATTTGTTTATATTTTGAAGAAATCGCTTATATAGTGGCTTTAAGACAGGCAACACAAAGATGGATAAGATAAGAAAGAAGGATAAGGACCTAGCCTAGTGCATTCGACAGGATAATCACACGCGACCGTATGGGTCAGTGCAGGCAGCCCGAGACCCGAACAATTGTTGATTAGTTTGTTTTGAAAATTATCTGGAACAATAGTATCAAATCATTACATTAACATTAATAATTAACGTAATTTATCAAAGTTTTGAGTTAGTTTTTAAAATAAATTAAAAACACTTCTACACTCCAACATGTCCAAAGTTATACTCTATAAATAGTGTCAAAAAGACCTTGACGCAATTCATTGTTGATTAGTTTGTTTTGAAAATTATCTGGAAGTGCGAGAAAGATCAGACTCTCTTAAGACACTTAGAGTGGCTAATCTTTCTCGCACCTCTCTGGCAATTTCAAAACAAACCCATTAGTGATGAAACGCGTCAATGAAATTGAAAGAAAGATACACTATTCGCACTGCCCTTACTTTTTTCAAAACAAACCCATCAGTGACGATTTGCATATAAATGCATATGAATTTTCTTCTACCAATTCCAACACCCACTGTATTAGATGTAAAAGACCAACGCAGACATGCATGTACAAAACATGACTGGTTTCTGCACTGAAAACGATTTTATTTGTGAATTTTGGGTTTCTTGAAGTATACTTAATTCTTATGGGCCTACTTTTACATAGCAACATGATATAGTCCATTTCTCTACCTCCGTGCAGTGATGTCATAACATTGACGCAGCTTTTACGTACGCGTCAAGGTATGCCATCTTTGTGCGCGAGTGTAAAAATGCCGTCGCTTTTAAGCCAGCGTGTGCGGTTTACTGGTGCGCCCAACAAATCTCGCGCTGATGTCACTCTACGTTAGCAGCTAAACTTTCTCAACGGCTTTCGAACTTGACAAATTATAACATAAGGAATTTTATATTTAAGATCAATATTTAAAGTCGAACGTGTCGTCCTTTGAGAGTACAAAAAAGCTTGTTCTCGTTAATTAAGATGTAATCATTTCAGGACTGACACCATAGATGTAGATACTAAGTTCGTAGAGGGTATATATAAGATGCAGACATGTTACTTGATATTGAGCAGTAAAAGTCGATAGCAAGTAATTGACGGTATTTCTAGTTGCTACTAGAAGTTGTGACTTGTGGTGACCTGCGTGCATTATCTGATGACCGGTGCATTATCTGATGACCTGTGCATTATCTGACAGAGCCCAGTGCATTCGTGAAAATGCACGCTGAAAACAATAGATAATCTAACATGAGAAGTATATGCTTTGATAAAGCTCCAATGTGAATCACAATGGTGCACAGAACAATATGTGGTCAACGTGTGGTTGACCACATTTGTGACTGTCTGGCACTTGTTCCATTCTGTACGATGATTACAGTTCTGCACTGTTTAGAGTGATTTACAATGTACTCAATGCATTTCATGACAACATTCCTTGGTTTTTATTTCATTTTTGATGGAGTTTGGGTCTTCAGGCTCATTTCTAATTTCCAGACCATGTTAACTGATTAATAACAATGTCTTGTCAATAATAAATAGAATTTTAAATTAAACTAGAATTTCGCGGTTCTCGGCTTTCACGCTCGCTATATTAAAACAATATAAGCTGTGGGCCGCTCCATGACCTTTGACCGTGGCATATGACCTTTGACCGGTGCACCTATGACACAAGTTTGGTTCTAATTGAACTTCAACTTTTCAATTGAGGTCAATTTTACATTTTTAGCCTATTTTTCAACTACCTCACATGACCTTTGACCTTGGCACATGACCTTTGACCTCATCATATGAGGGATTCCATGGTGCACCTATGACACAAGTTTGGTTCCAATTGAACTTCAACTTTTCAACTGAGGTCAATTTTTAAAAAAAACTTAACACAATTTTAAAAAAACTTAACAATAGTGACAGACACCTACACACCTACACACGCACAACGGATTGCTAAGTGGTCCTTCAGCTATAGCTGGCGGCTCACAAAAATTTTGAACACATCCTTAGGTTTCAAAGACAACATGTGTGTGATTCATACCTCCTGTCCCAGCCTTTTCTTCTGTGCTTTCATGACTTGCGATAACACCAATGCTGCCTGTTTACCTCCCATCACAGAAAATACGAGCATGGCCACATTACAGCACCTGGGCTGCAAAGGAAGGCAAACGTAAGAACATTCAAGCATGTTTAACTAGTCCAGTTTTGTTCACTTGCTTCCATACCCCCGTGAGTATTCCAGATTTGGCACTGAATGCACATTGAAATGACGGAGGACATCAGAAAAATGCAATTCAAATGATGTCAATTAATCGACTGTAAAATCAACGCTACAGTGGTGTTAATTTACGGGACTTTCGTGATCCACAACCTCGTACCCGACTTACCTCACCATTAGATTGTTATATCGTCTTACCGTCAGCCTTAGTAATCCAGTATACCACATCTTACGTTCACATCCGTTCGTATCCTAAGAAATTTGTTATTTTGTATTTCTGTCCTGTAATATGTGGAAAATGGCGGCCTTTGAAATCCAAGATGTCCGCCCACGGAGGGGTAAAAAATGGTAACAATTTATTTGGTTCCTAGACCATTACTACTTTTAAGACCTAAATCAATGTAGCAAAAACCAACAAATCTCAAACTATCAACACATGCCACATCTAACGGGAAACCACAATTGCTCAAACTCAAAACCGCCCCAAAAAAAAAGGGATCGAACAACTGAAATTTTGGGAATATAAGGTTTCTCAAGGATATCCTATGGAACCATGAATAAAACGAGGTGCTGAATCACGGAAATGCACCTTTACTCTTCCACCTTGAACTCAGCTCTTCCTTCTCATTCTCACATTAATCGTGGCCATCTTGTGAACAAAAAAACATTTATCAACAAAGGTCGTCTTTTATTGCTAATCCAGTGCCCAGTATTTTCCAGACCATAAGAGAAAGTGTTGACCAGCACCAGACGTTGTGCATTCCTATTCCACATGAGCTGATCTGTTCTCCCTTGGTCAATTTAAGCAAGTGTCACCAAGGCCCTCGGAGTTACCCTACCCTCACTTAAGCTGATACGCCTGCCAACATGCCATAGTACCCGGCCCAAAATGCATCCCCCACATGACGGTTTATCTTGGGTACTTTAGCACAGGCTACAGCGGTCACCATCTTAGCACCATTTGCGTGCAATCCCCCAGCCTCTGCCTCTCTACCAACCATAAACCTATATCAACAGAAACACAACTCAGTACATCATAAAAATGTCTATTCAAATTGGTATTCTTTTGGTTGTTTAAATATGCCACCTCTGTTCTGTGGGTTATCTCTAAAGATGCCTGTTTCATTTAGCTATAACATGTGCTCTACTTGATATGAGAGCCGGGCACTGCATACACCCCCACAACCGAGTTTCATATGATTAGATAAGGCAACAACTTAAAACCTGTTTACGGGCGAGCGGACTTTCAATTGGGTCCGGTTGGGTCGGCAAATTTTTTCTCCTTTTCTGGAGTCAAAATTGCCCTAAAATAGCCCAAAAATCTTAAAAATCAGGAGGAAAAATGAACAATTTTACAATTTTCTTTAAAAAATTAGCCAAAATTGATAATTTGGGCTCGAAAAACAGACTGATTATACATGACTTTTGGGGAAAAACTAAAAAACAATCTGCACACTGAAAAATCAGGGTCGTGTGCCTGTAAGAACGGGTGTTTTTTAGTCGCCTAGCACCTCAATTTACTGCACTGATATATCCCACATTATACCCTCAATGTGTCAAATATGCCTCACCAGTCCCCTCTCTCTCTCTCACCTTTCTGAGTTTTGATTTGAAAAGCACCTCAATGTATCATATCTGTCCTCCATCCACCTCTCTCACTCCTTTCTTGAGTTTTGATAAGTATAATTCACCTCATTTACTTACCTAATTATATCCGCCATTATACCCTCAATGTCTCCAATTGACCTCCACCAAACCTTTGTCTGTCTGTCTTAAGTTTTGATTAGCATCAGCACCTCAATTACTGACCTAGATATATCCTTTGCACATTATAGACTCAATGTCCAAATATGCCGCCCCATCAAATCTCTATCTCCTTTCTGAGGTTTGATTAGATAAGCACCATCAAGTTACTGACATGGATTGTGTCCTATACAGATCCCCATGCACAAAACACAACAATCCACTATCACCAAACTCCCCTTATAAAGATACAAAAGTAATATCTATCTATAGTCATTAGCTTCATACACATGCAGGGAGTAAGTGACCTAAGTAAAAAAATCCTACAAAATGGCCGGGGGTCCAAGGGGCCGGCCCCTGTGGGGAGTTCAGGGGCATAGCCCCCGAAGCCCCATTCGTTTTAGGCATTTTTTAACAGAAAAACCTTCTATAATAATTACTAAAAAGTTTTAACTATTCAGAAATTGCTCCAATGATTTTCAGAATCATTTTAATTTCTTACATCTTTTTCTCCCACCATTTCCAGAACTTAATTTGCATTGCAGGATACCACCAGACATAACATGCCTAATCTGGGAAATGGTGGACCATGATCTTCCGAAATAATCCAACAAAAACAAGCCGTCCTTATCCTTTTTTTCAATCCAATTCCACTTGTCCCTGACCTCAGCATCAATTCTGTTAGTTTGCAGTTCGATAAACTCCCATTTGGTATTTAAAAAAAAAAGTCCAAAATTGATATTGATATACAAAAAAGATGCAAAATTATACTCCCCTTCTAAAAACTCGACCACAGAGTTGCGGTTTCGAATGTGCTATTAGAATACACTCACGACCCAAATGACGCAACCTCGGCACGACCATGTTGACCCCAGGATGATGACACCCTCTGTTGTTTGTATTTTCTTACAAAAGCAGAGGGTGAAAGACACATTTCATTTACTTTTTTATTTAGTAATTTTTTTAATTTTTATGTCCGGATTTTTTCTAGCTTCAAGTAAAAAAAAAAATCAGGGACAGAACAGAAGTGGGATTCATAAAATAATCCCAATCCGGATAAATCCGGAAGACTTGCATCCTGTACACAGGCACCAAATGCTAACATAATTTAGACACAAGGTTTCAATAACTATTTGAGTTATGGACCAGGAAATGGTGAAAACCAGAGGGTGTTTTGAATCAATCCCTTCGGTGCCTAATGCATCTGCAATGTGCCTTATTTACGTAGTGTAGAAACACACACATCCGTATTTAGGAAGTCTAAGAAATGTTAAGGCAACAAGACCAGGTTCATGATCATGCTAAAAATTCCATAAGTACTGATTGTGTGAGCTAAAGTGAGTGTGGGATCACATGACCTTCTGAGGTGAATTTCCCAAAACTGGTGCATTGTGGGATTGACTCAAAACACCCTCTGTGTTGAAACTAATGAGTACCATTTGATATTTCACTAACATTGCTCCTCTTAAGTTAACACAAGATTGTCTGAGGATACAAATTTCTTTAAATCTGCATCTGATTGGTTGTCGAATTGCAACTCGTTGTGAAGAGTTCAAATCATATTACATCACATTATTATCCAAAAAATGACCAAGCACAGACTCACCCGTTATGTTTTGTAAGAAAATAAGTGTGGTGAACTTTCGTTGACAGAATAATTCTATCAAATGTGTTGCCTGCGAGATGATGAAACAAGCAAAATAGGTTATGTTCTATTACATGAATACAATGTTTTAAGAGTGTCTCTAAAAATTCAAAAAATAAATCTTTATAGTCTGTATTAGTTGTGTAAATTATCAGCCGCTTAATATTCAAGTGGAAATCATACTGAAATGGCCCCAATTTTCTGGTATTTAGTTACTGACATGTAGTCAGGAACTTTAGGGTCTGTGTTGGGAGCAAAAAGGACGGGGAAATAAATAAGTACATGCTTGAATTTTACAGGAAGTTTACTCTTTGCGGAGAGCAACATATCAAAAGTACCCAAGAATCCCCATGTGCTATGTAAGAAATAAGGGGGTAAAGTTTATACAAGGGTAAAAAAAATTAAAATGATTCAATGGGCTAATGATGAGCTTTCGATTCTTCTAGTCAAACTGACTAAAAAAATGTATAGTTTGTGCTACACTTTTGAACTTTGTTTTAGGCATGCAAACCAAAATATTTCGAGGTCATAATAGGGTAAAATTTCAAAACAAGTACGATTTTTATTCAAATAATTCCAACTTACTCATACATGTTGTTGAGTCATATTATTGCAAAAAATGCTCATTCACACTATCTGCTCTTGAAATATTGACATTAATAGGGCGGGTGGTTTGGCTTGTGCCCTCCCATAGAACCAGTAGAAACTGCCATAATGAACACTCTGAAATATGCAAGTAAATACTTAAACTATTTAAATTTAACTCTTTTAGTTAAAACAATTCAACGAACCAATTTGATTACACTTTTGCCTAAAAGCAATCGAGCCTCTGAGCATTTTTTACCCCAGTATGACCTTGAACAGTTCTTTCCATATAGGTAATAATCCATAAATGCAGATGATAGGGGCAAAATATAACTTTTTTTATCCTTATGACATGAAACAAACATGCTAAAACATTTGAACACAATTGGACATTTTAGTAAATTTTACCCCCTGTACAAAAACATCTCCCCTTATTTCTCAACTAGCACACAGGGGATTCTTGGGACTGTTGATACGTTGCTCCTTACGGCATCAAGAAACTATCCTGAAAAATTTATCTAGTACCTATTATTTCTGGGTGTTTTTCTCTATATCTGGGACTAATGGTTTGGTCCTTTCTCTCTCAAACATTGTAGAACTTTCTTTGATTTTTATAAATGTGGAGACACTTGGAAAACACCAGACAAATATATACAATGCTCATTGCCTAAGCCCACTTATTTGAGATTGATAGAAATAGATGTTGCGTAACACTACAATTACATTTAACTTCGTTAATATAGGGGGATATGACCAATCCCAAAATACTGACATTGTACAAGCAGGATGTTAAAATTAAAAAAAAATCAAAAAAGAAAACTTCTTACACCGTGGTTGCCATGATGAATATAAAAACTCCATTATTGCCAATGATTGACTGCTGGATAGCCGTGAATATGTGCAAAACCTGAAAAACGAATGTCATTAGATGGGTTTAGAAATAAACCGAGTGGTTAATAACTTTCTCTATGACCGTTTTCAATTTGCTTACAAGTACAGCTCCCCTATGCCATTTTAACCCCATTTTCAATTTGCTGACAAGTACAGCTCCCCTGTGCCATTTTAAAAAAAAAAAAAAAAAAAATTTGCTTACAAGTACAGCTCCCCTATGCCATTTTAACCCCATTTTCAATGTGCTTACAAGTACAGCTCCCCTGTGCCATTTTAACTCCATTTTCAATTTGCTTACAAGTACAGCTCCCCTGTCATTTAACCCCATTTTCAATTTGCTTAAAAGTAGAGCTCCCCTATGCCATTTTAACCCCATTTTCAATTTGCTGACAAGTACAAAGCTCCCCCTATGCCATTTTAACCCCATTTTTAATTTGCTTACAAGTACAGCTCCCCTATGCCATTTAATCCCTTTTTCAATTTGCTTACAAGTACAGCTCCCCTATGCCATTTTAACCCCATTTTCAATTTGCTTACAAGTACAGCTCCCCTATGCCATTTTAACCCCATTTTCAATTTGCTTAAAAGTAGAGCTCCCCTATGCCATTTTAACCCATTTTCAATTTGCTTAAAAGTAGAGCTCCCCTATGCCATTTTAACCCCCATTTCAATTTGCTTACAAGTACAGCTCCCCTATGCCATTTAAAACCCCATTTTCAATTGCTTACAAGTACAGCTCCCCTATGCCATTTTAGCCCCATTTTCAATTTGCTTACAAGTACAGCTCCCCTATGCCATTTTAACCAGTCTTTCATTAAGCATTTCTGATTGGCAAATTCCATCATATATTCACTTTAATAGCCAGTTGAAATGCGGCTTCCAAATATTTAAGCTCTATTCACAGAATTAGATAAAGGAAGAATCAAATCGAGTGTGTTATTGAATAGCCCAAGCGCATAACCGATTCCTTCAACACCTCGCCCGTCGTCCTTGTTGTTGCATAACCCGCCGCACATTGTCACTGTTGCTGCGCAAGCACACGCACAAAAAAATCTGTGCATCACACGTTGTTATTACATGTCAGTAGTGTTGCATTTGCCCAATGGTCCATTGTCTGATCAACCAAATTCTGCAATAATTATGCGAAAACCAATCGATGGATGAAAACATGCGTCTAACAAGATTCCTGCATTTCTAATGCACAAAAGTCTCCCAATGACCCCTGTTAATTTTGCTTCAGAAAAGAGATATTTAAGTCAGAGTGAGAGCATGTGGCATCAGTTGTTGTTGTTTTCACTCGCTAAATGCAACAAACATAAAATTCTCACAACTTGTAAATATGCAAAAAGGACTTTCCCAATATGACGATATGCACACCAAATACGGTGGTATGATAATGAAGTGCATATTCTCATTATTATACTTTTGGCACCTCGAATCTGGTTACACTGTTTCAGGAAAATCCGCCTATAGATCTAGGTTAGTTTTAGTTAAACCAAAGTTTTAATCCAATTTTGTCCCCGTAAGCGAGGGTGTTCGGATACACCTCGCCCTCAGCAATACTGCTGTGTGAGGATTTATTGGAGCAAAAGATAATTGACCGGATGCCCTTCCTGACGCCAATCCATAGTTTTCGGCGGTGGGCCTAACCTTTGGGCAACCACGCCCACCATGCAAGGCAGCATGTGCTGGATGGCCGCCATTAGCTCTCCAGAGCTAAAGCCCTTGTTGGTAGATCTTTTTCATTCTACCGAGGTAACCAGCTACCCTCCTCATCAGCTTTCCTTAGAAACCCGATAGGGTGCCGGTTTAGCCACCAACTCGGCCCTGGGACAGGTAGCACTGGTTACCAGGATACCAGTAGCTGGCCCTCAAAGGTTAGATTTAGATTATTGGCTCTAGCCCTCTTCAGCCCAACAACCATTCTTACCTTGCTGTCGATTAGCTAAAAAAATCACACGTTCCATTGTGACCAATCAGCAGATAATACTCATTGGGGTTAAAGGTCGACTCAGAAATTTCTGGGTACAACTTTCTTTAAATCTGCATCTGATTGGTTGTCGAATTGCAACTCTTCTTGCAAGAGTTCAAATCAATATTACATCACATTATTATCCAAAAACTGACTCAATACACGACTCACCTGTTAGTTTTGTAAGAAAAGTTGGAATTTTCGGTTGACAGCATACTTCTATAAAATGGTTGCCTGGGAGATGAAACAATCAAAATGGTTAATTTCTAAACATTGATATACAATGTTGTAAGAGTGTCTCTAAAAATCGAAAAACCTAAATCTTTTGACATCCGTTATTAGTTGTGGTATGTAAATATCAGCCGCTTATCTTCAAGTGGACTCATACTTGAAAATGGCCAATTTCTTGGATATCGTTGCGACTGCAAATGGTATTAGCCAGGACTTAGGGTCTGTGTAGCCAAAGGCGGCAAATAATAAATAAGTACATGCTGAATTTTACCGGATAGTTTACTAATATTGTGGAGAGCAACATATTTTCAAAAGTCTCCAAGAATCCCCCATGTGCTATTTGAGAAATTAGTGGGGTTTAAAGTGTATACAAGGTAATTTTAATAAAAACATTACAAATGATTCAATTGGGCAAATGATGAGATTTCGATATTTCTTATAGTCAAACTGAATAAGAAGAGAGAAAATAAAAAAAATAAAAAATTTTGAAACTTTAGTTTTGAGGCATGCAACCAAAATATTTCAAGGTCATCATAGGGTGAAAATTTCAAAACAGTACGATTTGTCTTCACTATTCCAAATTATCATACATGTGGTTGAGTCATATATTGCAAAAATGCTCAGTCACCACTATTCAAATCTTCGAAATATTGACCTAATAGGGCGGTGGCTTGTGACCCCTCCCAAGGACCCCCAGTTAGAAGTAGAAAACCTGCCCATAATGAACCTATAACTATGCAAAGTAAATTACTTAAAAAATATTTAAATTTATCTTTTAGTTTATACACAATTAACGACAAATTGATACACTTTTGAAAAGAATCGGAGCACTTCGAGCATTTTACCACCAGTATGACCTTGAACAGTTATTCTCATATAGTTAATAATCCATAATCGCAGAGATAGCAACACGATACCTTTTTTTTTTAATCCTTATGGACATGGACACAAACATGGTAAACATTTGAAACACAATTGGAACATTTTAGAATTTACCCCTGTACAAAAAATCTCCCCTTATTTCATCAAATGCAAAAGGGGATCTTGGACTTTTGATTACGGTGGTCTCCTACGGCATCAAGAAAACTATCCTGAAAAAAAATTTATCTAGTACCTGATTTAGTCTGGGTGTTTTTCTCTATATCTGGGACTATGTTGTATTTCTCTTATACATGTAGAACTTTTTGTGATTTTTATTAAATGTGGAGACCACTTTGTGAAAACACAAAAGACCAAATATATACAATGCTCATTGCCTAAGCCCAATGATTTGAGATTGATAGAAATAGATGTTGGTAACCACTACAATTACATGTAACTTTCTGTTAAATCTAGGGGATATGCCAATCCAAAGATACTAACATTTTACAAGCAGGATTGTTAAAATTTAAAAAAAAAATCAAAAAATAAACTTTTCCCTTGAGTGCACATGATGAATATAAAACTCATTTTGCAATGAGCCTACTGGGATAGCCGTGATGTTTGAATATGTGCAAAACCGGGGACAAAAACGATATGTCATTAGATTGGTTTAGAACTAAATCGAGTGGTTAATAACTTTCCTATGACCGTTTCAATTGCTTACAAGTACAGCTCCCCTATGCCATTTTAAACCCCATTTCAATTTGCTGACAAGACAGCTACCCTGTGACCATTTTAATCATTTTAACTCCCATTTTCAATTTTGCTGACAAGTACAGAAGATTTTCCCCTATGCCCATTTTAACCCCATTTTTAATTTGCTGACAAGTCACAGCTCCCATCTGCCATTTTAAACTCCATTTTCCATGTGTTACAAGTACAGATCACTATTGCCATTTAACCCCCCAATTTTCAATTGCTCTAGCAAGTTAGAGCTCCCCTGCCATTTTGCGCCCCATTTTCAATTTGCTTACAGTACGTCCACTGTCATTTAAACCCATTTTCAATTTGCTTAAAAGTAGAGCTCCCCTATGCCATTGTAACCAATTTTCAATTTGCGACAAGTACAGAGCTCCCCCTATGCCTTTTTAACCCCCTTTTTAATTTGCTTACAAGTACAGTTCCCCTATGCCATTTTAATACCCTTTTTCAATGTGCTTTACAAGTACAGCTCCCCATGCCATTTTTTTTAAACCCCAATTTTCAATTTGCTTAATAGTACAGCTCCCATATGCCATTTAACCCCATTTTCCAATTTGCTTAAGTAACAGCTCCCCTATGCCATTTTAACCCCCATTCCAATTGCTACAAGTACGCTCCCCTATGCAAATTTAAGCCCATTTCAAGTTGATTACAAGTACAGCTCCCTATGCCATTTAGCCCCCATTTTCAAATTTGCTTACCAAGTACAGCTCCCGATTGCCATTTTAACCAGTCTTTCATTAAGCATTTCTGATTGGCAAATCCATCATATTATCACTTTAATAAGCCAGTGAAAGCGGCTTCCAATATTTATAAGTCTATTCACAGAATGACGATAAAGGAAGAATCAAATCGAGTGTGTATGAATAGCCCAAGCGCATAACCGATTTCTTTAAAAACTCACGTCGGTCCTTGTGTTGCATAACCCGCCGCACATTGTCACTGTTGCTGCGCAGCACCGCCACAAAAAAAATCGGTGCATCAACACGTTGTTATCCGTGTCAGTAGTTGTTGCATTTGCCCAATGGTCCATTGTATGATGATCAACCAAATTAGGCAATAATTATGCGAAAACCAAACGATGGATGAAAACATGCGTCTAACAAGATTCCTGCATTTCTAATGCACCAAAAGTCTACAATGACACTGTTAATTTTCTTTAAGAGATATTAAGTTCAGAAGGTGGAGAGATTGGGGCATCAGTTTTTTGGTTTTCACTCGCTAAACTGCAACAAACATAAATTTTCTCACAAACTTGTAAAAATATGCAAAAAAGGACTTCCCACAAGACATATGCACACCAAATACGGTGGTGGTACCCAAACACTATGATAATGAAGGGCATATGCTCATTATTATACTTTTTGGCACCTCGTCGGGTTACACTGTTTCAGGAAAATCCGCCTATAGATCTAGGTTAGTTTTAGGTGAAACAAAAGTGTTTTAAATCCAATTTTGTCCCGTAAGCGAGGGTCCTGTCGGATACACCTAGCCTTCAGCAATGATGCTGTGTTTGGGGAGGGGAGTTATTGGAGAAAGATAATTTGACCGGATTGCCCTCTGACGCCAATCCATAGTTTTCGGCCGGTGGGGCCTAAACCTTTGGGCAACCACGCCACCATGCAAGCAGCATGTGCTGGATGGCCGCCATTAGAATCCAGAGCTAAAGCCCTGGTTGGTAGTCTTTTTCATTCTAGTAGGGTAACCAGCTACCCTCCTCATCAGCTTTCTTAGAAACCGATAGGGTGCCGGTTTAGCCACAACTCGGCCCGGGACAGTTGGTAGCACTGAGTTACCAGGAACCAAGTAGCTGCCCTCAAGGTAGATTTAGATTATGGTCTAGCACCTCTAGCCCAACAACCATTCTTTACCTTGCCTGCCGATAGCTAAAAAAAAAAAATCACACATGTTCCATTGTGACCAATCAGCAGATATAAGAACTCATTGGGGTTAAAGGTCGACTCAGAAATGTCAAAGATGATGGCAAACTCAGATGTTCGAACAAAATCATGTTTTTTGCATGTACTAAGCTTGTTCAACATACTAATCACTGTCTTCTATAAAAAATAAAAAATTGTAACAAAATTCGGGGGATGAACCGAAATTTTGTTATACACGGTTATACTATACATAAATGTTTACTACATAAAACAAAAAAACTAGCACGGCTAAGCACGAGTGTAAAAATCCATTGCCCCCTAAAAATTGATTGAGCCATAAGGTGAATATACTTTGTTATAGTTGACTGTTTTAATTCATAACAAAAAAATATATTTCTAAATATTGAGTCAGCCTTTAACATGGTTGTCCTCCAAAAATAGTTTCACACATTGTTGGATTGATACAATATACAAGAGAGACTAAATGCGAGCATGCTACTGTACAGGCCATAATTGTAGCGCACAAAGTCTGCAGTTATTTGAACTACGTTTGGAAATTTATCATTTTGCAGAATCTCTTAACAAGTATAATTTCACTCTATTACACCAATACATTTTCATATATTAATACTTTGTGTTTCCCTATCAATTCACAATATAGTCATACACCCCACCGCAGAAATTTAGCAGCTTTTAGAGTAACTTTCTCAAGGTGGACAAAAAACAATCATTACCACAATGCTTATCCAATAGAAAAACAATGGTTTGCCATCACCTCGACTGGGTAATTGAACCGGGCTGAATTCATAAAACCAAACATAGTCTAGGCCACGGTCTCCGTCACTGAGGGGCGGATTTTGCAAGCATTCATGATATAGAGAGCAGTCGAAAATTGTTTTATATAGCGAATAAAAAATGTTTCTGTCATTTCGATATTTTCATAAACAACAAAATGCCCAGGAACGTGTCAAGATCAGCTGTCACACAAGGCTCAATTCCATTAATGAATCACGCTCTCTTTCCCACAAATTTCTCGAACTGGTCGGAGATACTTTGATTTGGTTAGGACCATTAGCACTATTATCTATTAACCGTCCAAGTAATTGCTCCAGGGCTCCCTTTCAACACACCCTCAACACAGTTGGGAGGTCGCAGGTTTCCATTATCCCGGCTGGGTATAGCAACAGACTTTAAAAAATGCGTACCCTTCTAACCTTCTTGTCCGTCTAGCTCGGATTTAAAGAATGGAGCAGGGACGAGTAAATGCGCACAGCTACCAGAAGACACCCCCTACTGTAGCTTTAACTGTATTTGGCTGACGAGTTGGCCTATTGGTATGGAAAACAGAGATGGGCCCCGACCTATGCGCCATTCGATTGCTTGTGGGAAGGAGTTACTTCTTCAAAACTAACTTAACTCAAAAACTCATTTTATTTTTTAAAAAATTCAATGGAAAATTCCACAGCAGTGAAATGAAAAACCTGCACATATTCAAGCCGAAGATCTGATAGCAAGCCCTGGCCGTTCAGGTCCAGATTCAATCAATGGGAAGCGATGGGCGGATGTAAGTACCAGTGCCGGAAAGTAAAAACTTCCCATAAAAACAAGACTATTTCCCCATGATGGAGGAAAAAGAAATAGTAACTTTTTATGGGAAATTGTTTCCCTCATGTGAAATTTGGGGACAATAGGCCTAAAATATTTTATGGGAAATGTGATATAGTATGCCACCAATCAATCCCCTCTCCCCGGCGGCGAGTCATATCACCATAATATCCGTTATACTTACCATTCAACCCGACTTATGCCTTTTATTTTCTCGCGCGGTATAGCAATGTACCTACGATACCCACTGGAAAAGTTCGACGACCCCTGAATGCGCACGCATCGGGGGCGTAGATGATCTAGAAACCATGACTTCTGGATCATTTTGGTAGGCTCTGTCCACCGGGTTGGACTCACGGCGGAGAGCGAACACCGGTGAGCGGGGGTGAGCGTCAGGCTTGAATGGGTAAGTATACAGAGATTATGGTGATATGACTCTCCACCCGGGGGACGAGGGGTGAGGGGAATCACCTACATATCCTAGTACGTTCCCATTCAAGCCATAATTTGATGCCAAAGATTGCAACTGGTGAGTCAACCTTCGGAATGTCAGAGTGCTCGGCCCATAAGGCAAGCGGAAGTATGGTGATATGGTCTCGCCGGGAGAAGGTTGAACAAACCAATAATAGAATAGGTGCACTTACCGACTTCAGTGGTAAATGTTGTACTGGGAGCTGTGGCGGACTGGAAGATGTGGAGGCTTTGCTTGTGATGACATGGCAGTGATGATAGGATCCTAGCTGCCGTCGAACCGCCTGCGTACCAGGACATCTCAGAGATACACTTGTTGGAATGTAGAGAAGAAACAAGCCCAGGCCATGGCTCCATGACCATTCTTGTCATAGAAGCTCCCCCGGTAGAGCCCAAGCAGCCGCCTCTGAGATCTTACGTCGTGAAAGCTCCTATGTGCGTTCCCGTCAGACGAACCTCCGTATCCTAGCTAGGCTATCCTTTATGACTGCCCCACGATCCATCTGGCTAATGTTGTATTGGAGGCCGGGGCGAAACGGCTCTGAGTTGTGAGGAAGAGTAGTCGTACCCCCCATAGTGCTGAGTCTTGCTGAGGTTAAACTTCCCGGATTGTCTTCATCGACAGGGCATCTGTCAGGGTGTTGTCTTCCCGGGAAGCGTGAAACGGCTTGTCAGGGTGTATCCGAGGACGGAAGACACCCCATCCGGAGCTGACTTGTTGCAGGCAAAGGTGCGACTCTGGTTTCCCCCGGCTTGTTTGATGTGGAGACGACCGACATGTTGTCGCAATGGGCTAGGACGTGACTTCCCTTGACTAGATGGAGGGTATCTGTGTTTCAGACACCAGATGGACCTTGCCCACAGCTCCAAAGTGTTGATGTGGTGCTTGGCCAGCTCCCTTGTCCAAGGTCCCTGAGAGGAAAATGTCTCCTACGTGGGCTCCCCAGTCGCTCTTTGACACGTCCGCGTGAGGAGAGCGAAGAGATAAGGTCTTGATATGAATGGTTCTCCCGGGCGGAGATTTCCCGGCTGAGACCACCACGATATCGCTCTTCTGACGTGTGGGGTGTTCGGAATGCTCTTGGAACGCGGGTCTTGGTTGAATATTAATCGCAGATAGAACGTGCAGCTTTGTATTACTCACATGCAGGAGTCTGAAAGGGGCCAGTACAACCGTTGTCATGCTGGTTCTGAGACTCAGTAGTAGTAGCCAAGAGATTGCCGGTGCTGGTCTGAGTTCCAGAGGATCCGGCGCACTGCGTCATGGATGCGTTTGGCGCTCAGCGGTCGGAGACGCTTATTCCATGTTGAAGTTCAGCAGTCTCCCCCCAGAAAAGTCGAATGCTCTGTGGGAAAGGTTGGGTTGGAATTCGCGTCGTTGCTAACAAACGAGGTGGAGGACGATGCTGGACTGTCTCGGCGATGGCGGGGGAGCTGTTATCTGGGAAGGCGCTGTCCAGAGCCAGTCGTCCAGTAGACGAAGACGAATGGCCTCTCCGCCTGAAGGAAACTTTGCTTAGACTTCACTATCCTGGTGAAAGTGCGGTTGGTTAGATTCTAGAACTGAGCCACTTCCTGTGTGTAGGATGTATAGGATGGAGGGTTGGTAAGCATCCTTTAGGTCGAGAGTGGATGCCCACCCGCCTTGGTTGACTCCTTGAGAACTGATCTGTGCTAGGCTCTCCATCTTTGAAAGGGGCGAGTGTTTGTGACGGTTGAGCGGCCTCTTCAATTCGAGGATCGGGCGCCACTCGCCGGGACTTTTTTGTGGTGAGAACAAACGGTTGGAGGGAACGCACGGTGCGGGCGGGACCGGAAGGCTCGCGCATCTGAAGCAGCTGCTCGATCTCTTGAGAATGTGCTTGAGTCTGCCTCCCTCCTTTCAGTTCTCCCTTCTTATTCCTTCCCTTTATCTCCCTCCCTCACTGGTCTCACAATATGCTATCTCCCACTCTATTTTTGGCCTCCGGACCCCGCGTCCTTTTTTCCCTCCGTCATTGGGGGGATCACTTCTCTCGTCGTGTGTGTTGAGCGGTGGTGGGGGGATGGTGAATTCGAGCAGGTATCCCTGGGATATTGTGCACTAGAACCATGGTCAGAAGTCACCGTCATCCACCGGTGTGCGAAGTTGCCCTAGCCCCCCCCCCCCACCGCACCGGGAGGATATGAGCCTGCGGATTTATTCAATTCCTCTTCGGGGGGGCCACAGCGACCCCACCCCCTACTCTGATCACCGCCATTGTTGATTCCCGCGCCGCAGTCCTTACGTCGGGTGTCCGTGTTCCTTTCTGGGAGAGGATGGCCTTTGTTGACCTGACGGATGGTTCTTTTGACAGGGTTCTGACTACGAAAAGTTGCCGGCTTGCAGGACGTGAGGGGCCCCCGGCTAGCCGGCCGCCCCTCTTCTCCTCTTGGCGTTCGCGGGCTGCCTTGGCCTTCTTGTAAGCGACGTCCTCCTCATGTAGGCGCTTGAACTGTCCCAGCGAAGAGGGCAGGGTCGTATAGGATCTCCAGGAACTGTCGCGGATTGAGGAGGTTGAGAGCGTTGTGGCGTTTTTTACTTTCCGCAAGTAGGCGAGTGACTGCGCTGCCTGCAAAGGTGTTCTCCCGTGACAGAAGTAGGGGTTCCCGGAAAAGGATCTAGTGAAACATTGCATGTCTCTGCCACTCATCTGCCAATTTGGAGGTCTAGACATCCATTATCAGGTGGGCGAAGGTGAGAAGGGATGCGTTCGCCAGCCGCATACCATCCCTGACCAGGGTCTCCAGGCCTCCAAAGTCGGCGTCCCTCTTCTGGTTTCAAGGTGCGACCCGGTGAGGACATTCCTTACGGGAGGGGTTACTTGACCCTGCCCTCCACCCCCAACGGGGGGGGGGGGGGCGATCCGGATTGGTCAATGCCATGCGTAATTACAGAGTGGGGCCATTATTCTTCTGGCCACTGGCGCAGAGGCGGAAGTACTCTTCTCGATATATGGTGGTGCCGTAAGGTGCGTTTTCTACCAACGTAGGGCGGCGGGGGCCCGCTGGGTCTTGCGGTGAGCGTTTGTCGCAGAACCTCCTGAAGTGAGAAAGGAGCGGGACGATGGGTCGACGGGCTTCTCCCAGTTGGTCAACCTATGGTGAGGATTCAGGCACTGGATCGGGATGCCCTCTCTAGCATTATGCAGTTAAGGAACAAGGAGCCGCCATGTAGGGCTCAGGATCGGAGCGGCTTCTGGGCGGAAGGGGGTCGTATGGTCCGTAGGTCCTCTGGTACCACGGTGAACGGTTACCCTAGTTCCGGATCTCTCGAGATGTGGATCCTCTCTGCCTCCGAGACTCCTTTCCCCCCCTTACTCCTGGCGGTAATGGCCTCTTGAGAGATCCCCTGTGAGGTTTCTCCTGGCTTGATCGGCTAAGGTACGGCGGTCCAAGGAGGAAGGCGTGCGTGAGGAAGACGGCTTGAACGCTGGCGAATTCATGTCCGGGGAAGATCGGTGGTTCAGGTTCCTGACTGGACACAGAAGTTCATCCCATGCGGTCGGCGCTGGCCGTGGTGACTCTTAACGGCGTCCCCCGCTGGTGTCGTTGGTCGGTTTGCTGTACTGAAGATCGCGGGATGCGGTGATCCCGACGGTGGTCCACGGGCTCCCGGAGCGGCCTCTTTGGGTGATCCTTGCGGTGTGATCTCGACTCCCGGAGCGGCTCTTGCGGGGATCCTTGCGGTTGATCTCGGCTCCCGGAGGGCCTTCTTGCCGGTGATCCCGGCTCCCGGAGCGGCTTGGGTGATCCAGCGGCGGTCAAAGCTCCCCGAGCGGTCTTGCTGGGTGATCCGGGCTGGCGGTCTCACGGGCATCCCGGGGGCTCTTGCGGTGATCCCCAGGAGAAAGAAAAAAGAAATAAAAAAAAAAAATAACAAAAGTAAAAAACACAACTAAAAAATTAAAAAAAAAAAAAAAAAAAAACACACAAAAAAAAGAACTAAACACGAAAAAAAAAAACAAAGAATCTTCTCGGCGCCCCTAAAAAAAAAAAACACAAAAAAAAAGCCCCCTCATAATAACCTCTACCCCAAGGGCGGCGGGCGGGGTCACGGCTCCCGGAGGCTCTTGCGGTTTGATCCGGCTTCACCGAAAGGCTTCGGGGTTCCCGGTATTCCGACGGTTTGGTTGGAGAGCGGGGGTACTCGGCGGGGCGGTGCAGATCGGTCGGCTCCGGCGGTGAACCCGGCAGTGAGCGGGAACGGGGGGCTCCAAAGAGCGGTAGGCAAGGAACGGGTGTCGGTGATCCGGCGTAGGTGGAGAGTCGGTTTAGCTCGGCAGATGGCGGAAAGTGAGCGGTAAGACTCTGGGGACCTCGGCACAGATGCGGCTCCCGACGGGCTGCTACCACGGCTGCTCCCAGAACACTGGGCTGGGCGTCGTGGTCGGGGCGGACCGTTTGTGTCCAGTAGATCCCGGCTGGTCGGCGCTTCGGGGTGATATCACGTTAGAAACCACAGAGCTTTTGCTCCTAGGGGGTTGCCTCCGGTGACCCGTGATTTCAGCTGGTCCATCCGTTGATGTGATGGGACGCCATTGCATCTGCGCGCTGCCGAAAAAAAAAACTCCGCCTGAGAACGGCGGTTGGCTGTTTATCAGGACGGTCTTTGGCCGGGTACGGGTGATGCGGGAGCCTCCTCGGCCGCTGTTGTTTCCTGGCAGCTTGGGCTTGGCGGTCTTCTAGTTCCCCAACTGATTCGAGACCAGCCGTCGTCCAGTTCGCATGGCTCATCCCGGTGGCACGGGCGGTGGCATGATGCACAGCGATGCCGGTCAGAGGCGAACAGGAAGTGGTCCGCAAAGTCGCACCCACTAGTCTAGGCTTGGCTTGGCCACTCCTTCTCGCTGGTCTCGGAGTCGGGAATCATGTCTTATCTGGAGGAAGACAAAAAAGAGAACAAAATGTCGGTTAGGAGCTTTAAGGAACCATAACCGGGAAATCTCTTCTAAGTACAGCTAGCCAGTATTACAATTAAGTCCATCCTAGCCCAAAACAACCGAGATGAAACTGGTTAATACCGCCTCAATACGCGAAAAAAAAATCCCTGGTGAACCGAACTCCCATAGAAAAGCACTAACTTCCGGTTTCGGGGTATGTGGAAATATGGAAACGAAAATTTGTTATATCGAACCGTGATGTCTAGTTCGGAACAAAATGAGGTTAAGCGGTAAAACTTTGGTCGGTTTAAGAATTCCAAAAATGGTCGCCCGGAAAAAGTGGCCCGGCATAAAATTCCCCATAACGGTAGGCTAGGGCCTGTGCACAACGGTTAGTGGGGCCCCTGCAAACGGGGAAACCGAAGAAAAAAGAAAAGAAAAACGCGGTTGTTGAATCCAACCCCCATAGAAAAAGCATGTACTCGTGTTTCGGGTTTCATGTTGAAATATGGAACTAAACTTGCCGTTACACCGCCGATCGTTTAGTGCGGAGCACCATGGGTCTACGCGGTGAACCTTCTTGCCGTGTAAACATTCCAAAATGGCCGCTGAAAAAAGAGAGTCACCAGTCTCAGTATTCCCGTGAACGGTAAGGCCCGACTGTAATAACGGTAGAGGGGGCCCCCGGGACGGAAAGACATTAAAACTGACGCACAGACCCGTAAGTCCACGGAGGAAGCGGTGGGGCTCAAACACCGCCCCGGTGCACACATGAGCAGATGGCTGTTACCACGCGAAGCGAAAAGTCGAGTTATGCACTTTCGGCCCAGATAGCCGACATACTTAAGATGGCCGCTGTCACCGGTATCTTGCCGGTTAGTTTTATAGAATAGCGGGTTTGAAAGTTGACCGCGATAAAGATAATAAACAGCGAAAGGAGCCGACGAAAAAAAAGTGGAGTTAAATACTCAGGGAATCATTCTAGCAAAGAGATCACCCAACACAGGGGCGCTAGATGGGTGTGGGAATTACGCCGGAAGGGGTCCACCCGAGGTAGGTTCGACACTTTAACACACGTGTTGAACTAGCCGCCATGTTCTGCGGAGGAAATAACACACTGACTCACCTATCAGATGCAATTGCAACAATCTGGGATGGGCTGAAAGTCGAAAACCGAACAGAGTGATGAGAAAAAAGCATTAGAACACATAGTTTTGGTAGATAGGTGAGCAAAAAAAGCTATAAAACTGTTTGAAAATTGCCAAATTCTCAAGGCAACAATTAAGAGCAAACATGCTTGAGCTGTTAGACAAAATGAGAAGTCGTGTTTCTAGATTCATCGCCCCGATGCGGTGCGCAGTCGGGGTCGTGAACTTTTCAGTGGGGTTATCGTAGGTTAAATTGCTTATACCGAGCGTAAGAAGAAAAGAACACGGCGTGTAAGTCAGGCTTGAATGGAACGTACTAGGAGATGTAGATGATGACAAATAATTTCTAAGTCTTACCGTTATTACTGTATCCCATATAGTGTTTTAAAAATCATCAAAATCACTGCCCGTCTACTATCCTTGCTATGACTTCCCTGATGTCAATTTAAACTTGCTGACATGAAACACTCGTAAATGCATACCAATTCATCTGATGAATACATGGGGTCTATGGGTCTCTTACTGTTGGTGTAAATCTGAAAAAGAATGTTGTGAATGATTTTCATGGATTTATTAGTATTTTCTGTGTATTAATTGCGGTTCCGCCTCTTCTTTTGACAAGCAGTGTGGGTGATTGCTAATACATAATTAGGTTAGAATTTTTGATTGAAACTTATCCAAATAACCAAATGTGAAAACAAATAATACAAATACAAAAACAAATCTATAGAAAAATATAAAAAAAATAAAAAATTTAAATATTTGACTCTTCGGGTGAATCACTAATATAATAGAGTCTTTAAGGGAGTTGTAAACCATGGCCTTTTGGCATCTCCTCCATATTGGTTTTTAGAATTGTCATTGTGTGTTGATGTTATAATTTTTATAGTATGGAAATAAGTGATTCTTTTATTTGCATACTCACAGTAACGTCTTCTCCGTTAAATTAGACACAGCCCTCCTGCCCAAATATAGCGCATGTTATCATATTGGACATCGTAGTCGTCACACCTGATGTCTGTACCAAATGACAAAAACAGCCTAGGATGTGGAAGGAAATGGTTGTCTGAAATGATTACCATAATATTTGGTACCAGATAATGTAGGTGTTGAATTAAAAAGAAAAAGAGGAAAAGCAAAAACAGGCAAGTACTTGCCCCCCCAAAATCTGCCCCGGTGAGAGGGTTTGTTTTGTAAACTAGCAGACATGGGTGAAAATATATCGCGGTCATTGGACCACACCTGCCATGTGTATGTTGAATGAAAAGGCCTCATATGACCTTGGACCTTGCAGATGTGGACCTTTACCTTCAAACAAATGAGGGTGGGTGTGTAATATCCATAAACCAGGTTTTGATTCCAATTGAACTTCAACTTTTCAATTGAGGTTCATTCTAATTTTAAAGCCTATCTACAACTTGACATCACAGGACCTTTGACCTTAGTATGTGATTTTTGAACCTCATCAACAAATGAGGGATACCACAATGCACATACGCCTCAAGTTTGTTTAAAAATCCATTGAAGTATGACCATATTGCACATTTGAAGATATTACAGGCAAATGTTAGCCCGTTTCCCACAACAGACAAACAGCAGTGTTAGAAATACCACATGCACACAGCATGCAACTTTTTGGCTGTGATGGTAGCTTTCACTATGACTCCACATGTGCAGTCAAATGTTAGTCAAAACAAGTGATGTGCATCTGAACAAAATAACATACTACATTTCTAACTTGAGGAGATGTTGTAAATTTTTAATTAAAAGGTTTTTAAACATCATCCTTACTACAGTGGTAAAAATACTGTACTTATCATTCTCATGTTTATTTCCTTACAGGAAACTTGCACTGGGATGTAAGGATTATTTGTGCATGTAAACTTTTAGAGTAACATGCACCTGTGGCATGACTTTTTCGTTTGTATTTTGAAAGCTACAACACCAGACAACAGTGGACAGAGTGATCCTTATGTGTCTCACCTGCTAAGGCAGGTGACACAAAAACAATTGAAATAAGAGAACATGGTATGTAAGGTGGATCTCAAGTGTCTCATGTCCCCTAGATGACATTTGATTCTCAATATCAAATTCTCGGCTAACTCAAGGACACTACTCCAAATACTTGTATCACCATATTTGGCTGACCTATTGAAGTCAGCCAAAAAAGAAGGCACTTTACACTCTGAACTACCAATAACTCATTTGACCAATGGGGTTTATTCTTCGTTGTATTGGATTGTTGGGTTTGGAAGCAGTGGACCAGTTGGCGAAGGCGAATGGGTGTATATTGATATGGGCACATGCTGAGGAGGATGACAAGCAAGTTTTAAGAAGGGCCATAGAGTTGGGGGGGATGGTTCGAGGAGGGGATGACCAAAGAAGACATGGATGAAGAAGCAAGTGGAGGAGAGGGGAGTAGAGAGAGTTGGGTTAGAGGAGGAGGCACTGAATCGGTCAAATGGAGGCGAGGGTCAAAACCAGATTTAAACTTTCGATTTACTACTACAACCATCATACATACACACACACAGAAAATATAAAACTATCTAAACACCTTTCTTGGCTAAGGCCAGGAGACAATGGTCAATTTACTGCAATGTAGATCGCTCCTCAAGTCTTCAGGTGATATTACCTGTCCAGTAGCAGCTTCACCTGAATGGTTTATTATCATATACATAAATTTGGCCAGTAAGATCAAATAAACCTGTTGCTGCATTCCGGATTCGTGTTAAGCATGTTTAATAAACATCGCTTCGGGTCTAATAACCCAACTTTGTTATCTACTATCCCTTTAAATTGTTTTCCTAATTTTTTTTAATAGCCCTTGGAGGTAGGGTGGGCAAACCCTTCTTCTTTTTTTTGGAAAGGAATGGGACAGATTTTCAACAAGTTCCTTGCTGATACGTAGTTGGCATGTTTCACGAGGAGAAGGGTCCGGTAGGTTGGCTTTATCTAGAAAATACATTTTCAGTATTTATTGCAGATATATAGTTAAAACAAGTCCAACTCCCTAAAAAGCTTACAAAAATTTCAAATTATGAATACAGCATGTTTCACGGGGAGGGGGTCCAGTAATTTGTCTGTTTGGCCTATCTAGAAACACAATTTCAGTACGATCTTTGTTGGCCACTCTGTCAGATGTTTTTACCTATAAAACCATGATGAAATTCACAAAAGCAAAAATTGGGAGAAATTTAAGTTCCCTGCAACAAGTTCGTTTTCAAGATATGAGATTTTTGAGGGAGGAATGTTTACTTTTTTGATGGGACACACTTTTCCTTATTTGTGTGATAACATTTATCAAAAAAAACAGGAGAGTTTAAAAGTTGGCTTGATATGAATAAGTAACCTAAAATACATACTACATCTATTCACAAAATCAGATACTCTTCAAAAATGGTAAAAATCGTATTCGTTGCTCATGTTACATTGATGGGCATATTGTGTCCACCAAAATACGTAACAGTTGCAGTAAGAAAAAAGTGGGTGGGGTCTTGCTAGTCTTTGTCCAAATACACCTCAAACCAGATCGCCCGGAGCGCGTGTCGAAGGCAAAGCCCTCAGCCTACTGGAGCGAGGCATCTTTGATATAAAAATTGGATTGATGAAGCCCAATTAATTGGTCGAGCTATGAGTTGTAAAAATATTGGGCAAGACGGAGTCGAAAACCCAATATTAACTCATAGCCGAGACCCAATTAATATTGGACGTAAATCATACCATTTATCTTATCAGTTTTGGATCTCCAATATTTCACACATTGGACTCCTTAAAAACATGATAAGAGCAAAAGAGGGATAGTCTGTGCAAGCATAAATGTGTCATCAAAGTATTATGTGGTATTCATAATGGGAATAGATTGTACCTACTATTGATTGCTTGTGCCAGATTATCTTCAACTGAAAACCCTTTTTTAACCCACAAGACGAATGCCGACAGTAACATAAAACTACTATGCCGCCCAGATGGTAGTAATAGCATCACATTTGTTTGAACGCAATGCATTCATACGGCACCTTAGTATGTATTGTCCAATCAGTCCCATGAAAGTTAAAGGTGCAACGAGAGATTTTACAGATCAGGTATCCCTTAAAAAATCTAAAGTTACTGATTTTTGCCATGATGTAAAGCTTCCATCAAAAATAAACCCACCCGAAAGGATAAGCTGAGAAATGGTTTCTTTGGTACACATTTTTGAAATTTTAATTTTGTATAGGAGCCTAAATATGGAAATCAGCATAGTGTTTACATGAAATTAAGCAAATCAAATGCACCCTTCTTTTCTCTCTTTTAAGACATTTAATGTAGCCAAATAAAAGGTAAGAAATCTATTGAGTGTCGAATCTATATGAAATTACTATTTGACACAATATTTGGGTGTCTCAAATCTCTCGTTGCACCTTAACAGAAGATTTATCCCGAAAAAATAATTGCGGAAAGGGGATGCGGCATTAGATGCCGTGAGGAGAGCGTAATACCATATCGTATACAGGGACAATAAAGCGTACAAGCCGTTTGATAGAAGGCTAGTGTCTTGCCTTCAACATTTTTCATTAAACTGTTGAAAATCCACAAAAACAGTTGATACTTGAAATTACAACATTTTATGTAACCAGGAAAGACTTTGGACCCCTCTATAATAAACCATGCATTTCAATATTAAATAGGTGTTTCATTGTCCATTACAACTTTTTTTTTCCCAAAAAAAAAGTAAAGTTGAGAGTATTTGTATGGGCCTGCAATCATTGCACAGTAATCTTCGCTTTGTCCTTCCTGCCCTTATAGACCGTCAGCCGAGAAGGTTTTGGTTAGACGAATGCTACCAATAGGCTGATATACGGGAAAATTTCAGAGAAAATATACTTTTGAAAATTATGACAGTTCTGCCGAGGACCCGTTGTTGCGTGTAGCCCCAGGAGAGGCGGTAAAGTTACTATGGGGGTCAAATATTTGAACTGCTCTAATCTAATGAAATAGAGCTCACTTATTCCTTAGTTACCAGGAGTGAAAAGGCAATTGGGTCAATGGTGTGTGGGCTTAATTTCCAAGAGCCCTTGGGAAATGGCTAAAGGTCCATTGGTTATTCAAGAAAGGGCAACGTTTGCAATACCAATTTTACAATCAATTCATTCAAAAATATTAAAAAAAACATATTTAATGATAATGCTTCAAAATATGCTTTTTTATTTTGAAGTTAGGATTGGTTTTCACTTTCATAGGAGAGGGGTATAATGTGTCCCCGTCCCATGAGTCCTACAGGGAATGTTGTACCATTCCATTATAACAACAGAGGAGAGCCGAAGTGCAAAATATTTTCATATTGGATTCAGTATCATAGTAAACATTAAAAAAAAAATATTTTTAAAAAAATCTGGGTAGTGCACAGGGTGGACCTTTCTTGAATAAACAAATGACCTTTTAGGGCCTATTTTCCCAAAATATCTTGGAAGGAAAGCACCACACGCGTGTGACCCAATTGACTTTTTTACTCCTGGTAACCTAAGGAATAATTGAGCTAATTTCAGTTAGATTTAGAGCAGCTCAAATATTGACCCCATAGTCAACTTTACCCCTACTCCTGTGTACACGCACAACGGGTCCCCGGCAGACTTTCATATTGCAAAAGTTATTATTTTTCTCTGATTTTCCGTGTTCGATATTGGTATCCCATTTACGTCATTGAAGATTGATTGCGGGGGGGGTGGTGGAAGGGGGGGGGGGGGGGGGGGGGGGGGGTGGGTTGGTGGGGGGGGGGGGGGTATACTTCCCGCTTGAACAATAAATATGTTAAAAGAAATGACTGGGAAAATCATGTAAAAAAATAGTATTTTTTTTCGCCATTTTACCGCAATGTAAACTGCAGTACTAATAGAGCCGTAACACGCACATGGGCGTTCGCACTGTCAAGCATAATTAGCATATTGTAGGACGGCCTGACCTGGGGATGGACGGCACGTGAAGTGCGGTAGACTAAGGTATAATTGTAACAAAAGGTTTGGATTTATTAAACTTGAAACGCATCAATTTGAAATGCAATTAATAATAAATGAAAGCTTCAATTTAAAATGAGCATGATGGTCTGATATTATGATGAACTCAGGACAGGAGTAGTTTTGCGGGAATTTACAATGCCGCGTATGATGGCGGTACTTTATATTTTACACACATTCTGGTAAGTTAAAAGATAACCTTTTCCTCTAAAATACCTCATCGGAACTTGTAAAAAGTGGACCACACAGATTTATTAACTATAATCATCGTCGTCAATTCCTATAAGTTTAACAAAGTTGAACCACCATTGCAACTCCTACTAATACTCTCTAGGGTTGGTCGATCTTTAACATATGACAAACCATCGGATCGGATCGGTGGATCGCCGATACGACAAAAAAAGTATCGGGCATCGGATCGGCAGAGGAAACTGGACGGTAATACTCTAGTAAACCATATCGTATCAGGGACAAATAAAGCGTCACCGTGATCGAAGGCTAGTGGTCTTCCTTCAACATTTTTTTTCATTTAAAACTGTTAAAAATCCCCAAAAAATTGATACTTGAAAATTACACATTTTATGTAAAACAAGGAAGAATTTTGAGACCCCTCTTATCATAAAACCAGGCCTATTGTAATATTACATAGGTGTTTACATGTACTACAACTTCAAATGAGTTTTTGTATGGCTGAATCAATGCACAGTAATCTTCGCTTTGTCCTTCCTGCCCTTATGATTGGGTTTCATCTTTGCAGATAAAAATTAGTCTTTAGATTATATTGCTCAACTTACCAGTGGTGGCCCTGCCAAGAATATTGTTCCTTGTTGTTTGAATTGATATTTCATCCGCCATGGTGGGAGTATGCCACCTCCGGCTGTACAGCACCTAAAACAACTGGGCAACTAATGAGCAAAACAATTTGTATACAAGCTGAAACACGGTGTAATTAAGATGGGCCCCCACAAGGGTGGTTTGATCATATTTTATTGAAATATGCAATGAGCTCATCATTTATTCCTAACTGTCCAAATGTGTACAGGACATGACCTCATGTGCCACGTTAGAAACCTAAATAGGTGCATTTCGTGGATTCCAAACACATTCAGTTGATTCATTGTTCACCGATTACTTGAGAAAACCTTATTCGCAAGATTTGACTTGATTCCAATCCTTGCCGGTTTTGCGGTTATGAGCGATTCGTTGTTTCCCACGGTCCCATAGACCACGTGCTGTAATTTCTGTATTGTTTACGGACAGAAAATACCAAAATTGCAAATTCTTACGATGCAACCGAATTTGACTTAAGATTAGGCACAGCATGATTTTAAAGCTGACGGTTCAGATGATATACAAATCTCAACTTTTTTTAGTAAAGTAGGGGGGGACGAGGTGTGGTCACGAAATGCCCTTTAAACTATTTAACGAGTCATGTTTAGTCTGTAGAGTGATTAATTTTAACTGGGAAAATATGCAAATGACTCCATTATATGCATAACCTGTCCAAAAAGCATACAGCACAAGACATCATCATGTTTATCAAGTTATTGACTCTACTTGATTTTTCTTCAAAATACAAATACGCGCATTAGTGTCATAACCTGTCCAAAAAATAGTACAGCATATGACCTCATCATGTTCTACCACCGTGCCCATGTTGAAGTCATTGACTCGTAGAGTGGATTAATGTTTAGTGTGTTGTAATTTCTTGAAATTATACAAATGCGCTCATTATATTCATAAAAACCTGTCCAAAAAGTATAAATCAACATGACTCATTGGGTGTTAAAACCTAAAATGTCATTGTATGAAGCTCAAAAGCAGTCATGCGGTCAAATTCATCAACCGCTTGATTAAGTTTAAGACTTGGCACATTCTTCTGTGTTATACCGGTTCTGCTGCTAGGCAAATTCATATCAAAAATCTCATCCTACGGTATCAAGGTTTGGTGCAGAGATGTAACAGAGGAATAGTTCCATTTCCTGCAATCCGAATTTGAAACCGATGGAGGCCAAATTTTAGAGTAGCATCCAATGAAGCTCCAGGGAACATTTTTTTACAAGATTTTAGCGTATAAGGACCATTTCTCTGGAATAAATTGGTAATATTAAATTTATATATAAATTTATGGCCAGAGTACGAAAAGTTATATACTATGTTGGTGCAAAAAAACATTCCATGGCAAGGTGTCTTCTCTGCTAACAATAGGAATCTGTGCAAAATAAAACAGGGTTGCTTTCACCAAATGCTGAGAGGGCTTTGAGACAAACCTTTATACGTGGTACGATTTAGCCCTAACCCAACTATTTCCAGTTTTTATATATACTCGGTTAAACCTAGAAGGACAAAGTAAATTAAGCGATGCGCTGCGCAGCATTATCGCCCCTTACTACAAAACCACGCTTATTACACTCTCAGGTGCAGTCTATATCCACGAAGCTAGAGCACGATTTAAGACACAGAGCATGATGTATGATCTCGACACGATAACAAATGAATGGTCGTATAAGTGACATCCAGGCATTCCTTGTGAGAATGGTGTGGGAGTTATTGATCACACTTTGTACTTCTAGGTTTTTTACAGATGTATAGGTGTTACTGCAGAGCTATAAAGCCACCAAAATGTTAGTATTTACTGTAGCCCACAAAATGCCACATGGATTTTTGTAGCTGACAGTAAAGAAGATATATTAAACAAGTTGAATCTATAGCTTGATGTTACTGTAAGCTACAAAAGGCTACAGCAAAAAAACGGCAATGGACTATTATCTATATTACCATGTATATAATATTTGATGCCCAAGGGCTACAAAAAAGCCACGGGTACTTTCTAGACTAATTTACTGAGCCACAAAATAGCCTCATTCTTTTTAAAGATACAACTAGGGCGCGTTCCCAATATGATGTTTGGTACCAGACGTGGTAATCGATGCTTGGGGGGGCTTGTGGGGGGGGGGGGGGGGGGGCTACATCGAGCCCACTTTCCTTGCCTAGTGGGAACGCGTGTTTAAGTGGACTCGGACCTAAATCCGAGCTGGTCCGAGACCACCTCAGGAAGGTAGTCTCGGTACTAGAAGGTGGTACCAAATGCAGTGGGAATGCGTTTGTACATCGTAAGTGGACCCGGCCTCCATTCACTGATTATCACACGCAGACCCACTGCCTTGGCTGTGCGCATTAATGCGCGCCCGGGAGCAAGGACAAAATATCGCCAACAAAATCCGTATTTTTTCTACATTGATGACCCTGACACTCCCACTATTTCTTTCCTGGATTGAATGTTTGTCTACTATTCATATTTTCATTAATAATAAACACGAATACTGTAGGAGATTTTGTTAGCGATAAAGAGAAGCTGGAAAACTGCGGGCTGATGGACATCCATAACACGTATAAACAATGAGACTTCCCGGGTTTTACGATGAATCTGAAAATGGATACGGTCAGCGCATCACACCGATTTTCAAAATGATAAAGCTTAAGTAAGGACGATGTTCGTGTTTCGAAAGTCAACATTTTTACAAATCTACTTTTCAATCATAGCATCCTATTTGCTCCCCAGTTCAGTATCAACAGGAAGGAACGAGCATATCAATTTTTGCAAAATACATATTGGATGGACGGAACGTAAGGAACAACATCCGGGTAAGTGGCCGATACTACATCATCTTTTGGCACGGATTGATACTATAATCGCACTATACGCGACAGTGAGAACGCGAAATCAATGTGGGGGCCGAGCCTACGTCTATGTGGACTCGACCTCGGTCCTAGCACACATGTTTATGTGGTAACACGACCTTACTGTGGGCTACAAAAAGCTACAAAGTTCAGAGTGGTGGCTTTTTGACGCTTACAGGAGGGTTAGGGATAAGGGGAAAGGATTTTGATAAGAACACATAGAGCCACACACACATACCTGTGGTATACCTTGGGAAGACATAGTAGCTTGGTTGTAGAAAATTCTACCAAAGTTATCCCTTTCTGGAAACACCTCATCTTGACGAGGAAGATTGGCACCCCCAATTCACTGCAACAGTGGAAAGAGGAACTGATATGGTCTTACACATCTCATTGCATGGCCGGATTCGTACTCGCGTGGTAGTTTTATATGGCATCTATACTGTGTCTACTACTACTGCGGCATGTGTGCACATACACGCACTGAGCTAGGGCCTAAAAAAAGCAAATTGTTTTGCTTGTCGTAACATAGAAAAAAAAATTAGGGTAGGTCGGTCGGATTTTATTTTTTTTATTTTATTTTTTTTTTATGTTTCACATACCAGAACCAAAATATATGACACACAACAAAAACAAATTGCACAAATCTTCACTTTGTTCCTGTAACAACATCCTTTTTTTGTCATTTGAATGTCCTGCATCCTTTCAGAGTGCGAATATGACGTCATTAAATTCCTGTTTTTTTGCATTTCAGCGTTTTTTCATGACCATATTATAAGTAAAAACATTTTTTTTTTAAAAAAAAAAATCAGAAAAATTTCGGTCGGCAGTAAAAAAGTAAGGTTCGGGTGGAGGGTGATGTACTTAAGACTATTTTTTAACTACCCATCCTAGCACCTATTTTTTTTATTTTTTTTTCCTATTTTTTATTCCTGTAGCTACAGATCCTAGGGCTTACAAAGTACCACAGTTATTAGATATATTGTGACATGCCTACTCTACAGTACTCTATCCAATTTCTACCCTGTGGTGCCTAGGTGGATATGGTGTAGCCAGTACCGAGTCACACGCCGCTACCACTTTATCTAACACCCTCAGTTTACGTCTACGACGAACACTCCCGGCCATTTTTAATAGAAGAGCAATTGAGGGGGGATATAACCTCTCGTGTTCTCTGTTTAGCTTTTTTTGATCGTTTTTAGGAAATCATTATGAAATTCAAATTGGACATTAATCAAAAACACATACTTTTAATAAAAAAATGCAATATGTGCCAAAAATTCTAAAACACAAATTGGCCATAAGAAATACTGTGCACGCTGAGAACTGTGTAACCCACGGAGCTAATCCTTAATAAAGGTCAGACAGAGCCGCTGTGTGTACACTATAACTGTCCTATGTGAAAAAACAGAATTCTGGCCGGCGAGTTGTACGGCTAGTGGTAGGTTATATTCTGTGTCTAACCCTCAGTAGTATGCCACGTGGCTACTACCAGAGGAATTGGTCATGTAATGGGTTTGGTAACAAATAGAACCAACACTTTAAGGGTAGCAAATTGTTTGCCAGGAAAGAAGGAGAATGGTGTACGTTGGTATGTGGCACATTGCTATAAGGATGATGAGCCACGTTCTAAGAAGGGCCTTTGAGTTTCAGGTGGGCGTTTCAAAGAGGATGGGAACGGCAAAGAAAGACATGGAAGAAGTGGAGAGGAGAGTAGGAGGGTTGGGTTGCAAATGGAGGATACACTGATCGGGCAAAGTTGAAGGAGGGGGTAAAGGAAATTGCTGTGATTGCGAGGTACAATCCGGCCCACCCCCTGCTCATAGGAACACACTCTATTTAAGGTGCTTTCTTTCGTGATTCCAGCACCTTCTGTTTTATTCTTGTTCACTAGATATCCACTTGAAGAAATCTTATTCCCAAATTTGAGTTGATCATACCATCCCGAACCTTCGGTTTTGTGTTATGAAGCAAATTACTGTTTCCCCCTCCCACGGTCCCATAGGTCACACTGTGCTGTTATTTTCTGTCTGTCCATTTACGGACAAGAAAATACAAAAATTGCATATTTTCTTACAACAGATACACTGAATTTGCCGGTAAATATTAGGTGCACATGGATGATAAGGCTGACAGTATTCAGATGATATAAAAATCTCAACTTTTTTGAAGGTAAGATCAGGGGACGAGGTGTGGATCAACGAAATGTCCCCTTTAAACCTTTGGATTTATACTACTACTACTCCGTACCTAGAATATATACACGGTAGTTGTTTTCTCTGGCTATTTTGGTGCCCTCAGATGTTTCTTTACTTGTGACATGATGTAGGATGCCTGCCTTCACTGTGTCAAATCATTTGCCACTATCATGCACTCAACGCTGTAGATTGCAAGGAAAAGATCAAATTACAAAACAATCAGAAAAAATGTTAAAACTTTTACCCTGGGAACCTGGGCTAGAAGTAGTCTGGATTCACTTCAGCGGTTACATTGTTTTAGCGCAGTGAAGCTGAACCATTGCTAAAGCTAGGGAGACATAGGCAATTCTTGCTGGAACCTGCCCTTGATTTCTAGACATAGTGTCTCACCTCTAGTAGCTGTTCTTCAATGAAACTGTAACCCGATATCCTATGGTCTGCCCACAAAATTGTGCTGGCTGCATGTCACAACAGGCCAATCTTTACCACTAAAATCCTTGGTGTGCAAGGCCCAGGAAATTACCTACAAAGGGTCCTGCCAGGTAAAGGGTTGAGGATAATTCAACCATAGATAAAATAGGGTCATTCCATGCCAAAACACCAAGCTGTGGAACACACCCTCTTAGATTTTGTTCAAATTTCAGTCAAAGATAAATGTCTTCAGTAGGCCTATCTTGTTTTGGTGTCTTGAAATGCATTACTTTTTATGTGGCCTTAAAAATTAACCAGGAGCAAAAGTAACCTACTGCACTCACAGTAAACTTGGCTTCTAGGGATATTTACATTTTTCCCAGCCCTGAAAATGTGAGCTACTCACCCTGAGACTCTGCCAATTCCTGTAATAATACCACCTGCTGGAACCTCTTCTGAACCGTACAAATCCTGGCCAGCCAGCTGGGAAAACTCTAAGAATGGCGAGCTGTAATAGGGGCAAAAGATTTGTGATACATGTGTCATTCTGTCATCTGGTATTAATGAGATATTCTCACAATTTTTACTATCTCATTAAAATAAATGTACTTGTACGGTTGTACCCCTTATTTTTTTTCTTAAAGTGGCATTTTTTAATTCACAGCATTATCCCCAACACAGCTATTTGACCCCATGCAAATTCTCTTTATTTTTAGAACAATTTTAAGCAGTGACAACACAGTTTTGACAACTGATATAAGTAGAGACATGCAAGAGCTATTACTTGAATCTTGCCATTGGTCTACAAAGGTCAATCATGATCTGTATGTAATGTTATGGTGCCCTCTATGCTCATTCTCCATAGAAAGACATGTAAAAATAGATTTTCAAAAGAAAATTTAGACAGGATGTAGTCAGTGGAAGACAAAAATCCAAATTAGTTGTCAAAACTGTATCGGCATTGATATTTTTGGTTTTATTCTGGTTTTATCATAATAAATGAGACTTTCAAACACCTGTGCCAAATTTAATCAAAAAAAGTTTTATTTCTTCTTTAACCAGGGTCACCCAATCAGATGGAAAGCTGACTAGCCATCTGTCCTTCCCTGAGGTTTGAGATTTTTATACCATCTGAACCCTTGGCTTAGCCTAGTTTTTCTTTCTACATCAGTTTGCTCAGTTTGAAGGTCTCTAATATCACAAAACCAGAATTGTGTGCGATCGGTGATGCTGTATGGGAGTGAGACATGGTATCTGAGCGAAAATGAGATGGAGATTTTGAGAAGGACAGGGTTTTGGGGGTTCATGGAGGGAACGGGTTTGGGGAGAGAAACCTGGAAGGAAGGAGGCTGTCAGAGTTTTGTGATGAGAAGGAGGTGTGTATAGCGAATACGTGGTTTAAGAAAGAGGACAAAAGGAAAGTGACCTTTAGTTCAGGGGGAAACGAGTCAGAGATTGATTTTGTGCTTGTGGGTAAGGAGAGGAGAAAGTTTTTGAAGAATGTTAAGGTACTTCCAGGGGAATTACAACACAGGTTGGTGGTTGCCGATGTGGACAAGTGGAAGGTGAAAAAAGTGGTGAGGAAGGTAGTGCATGTGAGGAGGAAAGTATGGAAGCTGAAAGAAGAAGAGACAAGAGAGAATTTTGAGATGAGAGTGGGTGAGCTTGTGGGGGATGATGTGTCCGATCTGTGGGGGTGTTTCAAGGAAGGGGTGTTACAGGCGTGTGATGAAGTGTGTGGGAAAAAGAAAGGGAGGAGAGACAAGAGACAGGAAAGATACGGGGTGGTGGAATGATGAGGTGAAGGAGGCGATAGGGAGAAAGAAGGATGCTGTTATGATGTCTCGTAGACGTCAAAGGTCAGAAATACCTTTCAAACACAAATAAATGAGCCTTGTGCACAAGTGATCTGAATTTTATATAACAGATTTTAATGATTTGTATTTTGTAATTGGTTTAAGAATTTGGTATGTCCAAAACAACATTATCTATACAATTCAAAATTACACTTAACAATTCTAATTCAATTCTAATTACACTTAACAATTCTAATCTTACTCAGAGTTCATTTGTCTCCAACTTTCAGTAGGGATCTTTCCTTTGACTCTCATATAGCTGCAATTTCAAGTAAGGTTTCAAAACTGTCTGGCTTCATCATCAGATGCACAAGAAATATGTCTTCTAATGCACTGATGAACCTCTACAAAGCTCTCATCTTGCCCCATATTATTTACTGTGCATGTGTTTGGGCACCTCATCAAAGGAATCATTTGGATAGGTTAGAGAAAGTGCAACAGAAAATTACAAGGACTTTATTCTATAAGCAATCACCAAAGGCGGATGCTCGTCCACCTTACTTGAGCAGACTTCTTGGTTTGAATCTAGTCAGGCTCGAAGATGCTTTCAAAATCCAAAGGCTTGTTCTGGGTTTTAAGATCTTACATGATTTGACCCCTACTTCTTTTAATTCTTTGATTCAACATAGCATGTTGCAGAGTACTAGGCTTTTGCACCAATCTGCAAGGACTTCCTCTTTCTTCAATTCTATGTTTATTTCACTTCCACGTCTTTGGAATGATATCCCATCTGATTTGCGTGCTG